>JANZXP010018999.1:0-13527 GCA_027576715.1 Erythroxylum flavicans
TTGGAGGTTGCCATTGGAGGATAGTTATTGGGAGTCCATGAAGTCAGGAGTGGCTGATATGGTTAATACTGGTGGTCATCAAGGGGTTGCTATCACTGCAGCCCTATTTCTGAAGCAGATATTGTAATACGTAACAATACCTTAATTACGTACTTCAGATCGAACGTGAAAGGGCAAAAAATGGAAAAATGCGAAATGTACCTGATTTCGGTTTTGAAACTTCAAACGAGCTTTTTGAAGCCGAAACGAGTCCGAATCTACCATCGTTTTCACGAGAATCCATTACTGGGACGCGGGCTAGGTCTTTCTACAGTTTTCTCAAAACGTAAGCTCTCTTAGCGGGTTAGAGATTCCTTATGATTACGATTGATCTGAGCAACTACAGGAGACTTTAACTTATATATATAGCTTCCATATCGGACTTTCTCATCACAAGGTCGATATGGACCAGGTCCATACTAAAAAGGATCCATTTTCTACTGAAATTTTAACCTATTAATTTAGATTATTTATTGAGCCGCTTTATTATCTTTATCCGGATCAAATTATGTAACTTAACCGATAATTTATTTAAAACCAAAATTATAATTAATAACTGTCCACTTTATGGGAAATTGACAAAATTGCCCTTAGAGGTAAAAATGTCTTACAATCTCCCTCTTGGATAATTATTAATTGTAGTTTTACTCAAGTTTTAAAATAGTTTAAAAACTTGGTTAAGCTACGCTACTGTATTAGTCAACTAAGTTCAAAACAAAACATTTGATCCAAAGATAATAAAAGTCCAATATTTTGTCCTGCAAAGCTTTCGATATCGAAAAGTATCAAATGCATATGTTATGTGTGACACAGATCTAATACAATCACGCATATCTAATATCTAACTAACATGAATGGAAAAATACAGTATGGCAAACTACGATGATACCTTTATAATCTAATACGTATCATCTTCGTTTGTAGGTCTCAATTTCTCGAACTTTATGCCAAACCGCATTACTAAACTACATCAAAGAAATCTTGTTTCTCTCACCAAATGCTAAACAACGTTAAAGAAAACTTGTTTCCTTTCACCATATGCTAAACAGTGTTAGAGAAAACCTTTATGTTCTCCAACTGAATGCTAAACAGCATTAGAGAACTTTTATGGGATTAAAAACTTATATCTCCCTATGTCATGTGAAAGGATATATCCGTATAAACTGTATGTGTTTAATGACATAGGCTCAAGGTCAATCTGTATATATGCCCAATAACCTTTAAAATGCTTAAGATCAACATAAATCTTAAGGCTTCCATACGTATTATGGCAATGTATGATAACGTGTATTATTGAGGATAAACAATGATTATCTTTAATTGATGAACCATTAAACCGTCATAATACATCAAAACGTACAAATGTACGTGGAGCAAATATAACGATCTTTTAACTAACAGAGTCTAAGGATTTCAAAACACCCGTACAGTATACTTGTATTTCAAACAAGTGGGCAAAGTTCTTTAGTTAAAGAACTAACTTATAGTTCATCAGTCTTTTAAATGCTCCAAATCTTAATGTCATCTTTTCGTGTCAACTACTTTATGATCAAATATTTGACCTCAAAATGCTAAGGCCTTGTGATATTCAATGTTGTTATTAAACAACATAGAAGCTTGATTATCACATTACAACTGAATGGATCTAGGCACTGAATCAACCACAGACAACTCAGAAATTAAATTTCTGAGCTAAATCGTCTGTGAAGCAATCCTATAGTTGCACTATGCATGCATGATTGAGGAAGTCACCTGTGTCTAATTGACACTCTTCCACAACATTGTACCATCTGCAAACTTAAACCATAACCTTAAGTGAACTTTCGATTATCCGGACACATAGCTTAATTTGAATTTAAATTCCCTACGAGATTTAGGCTATTGACTTTTCTATATGTCAACATATAATCCTTGATTCCTTTTAATTATTTCAACTCTCTTTTGACTATATTTCAATGGTCTACATCTGGGTTAACCAGATACTGACCAAACAGTTGAACAGTAAATGCAATGTCCTCCCTGGTACATAGTCGAGCATACATTAGGCTATCCACCGTACTAGAATACGGAACATACGAGCATACATCAGGCTATCCACCGTGTTAGAATGCGGAACATTCCTCATAACCTCTCTCTTTACTTTATTCTTTGGTTACTGTGCCAAAGATTATCTCTCATTGTGAGAGATATGTACTACGACAGGTTTACAGTTAACCGTATTAAACCTTTTGTAACATATACTGAATGTATGCACTCTGTGAGAGGTATGATGAGTGTTAAGATCTGTCCCGGTGAATCTGAATACCTAGGAAAAAAGATGTTATGCCAAGGTCCTTTATGTCAAAATTCTTGATCAAAAGTTGCTTCACCTTATACAACATGGTCAAGTAATTTGACACGAGCAATATATTATCCATATGCAATAATAGGAAGATAACTTTGCTCCCCTTGACCTCATAGTACAAGCATCTTTTTAACTTTATTTTCCATAAAGCCAAAAGAGGTCATAACCTCATCAATTGTAAGGTATCACTTCATTAGGGTCTTTAATTAAAATTAAATTTCTTTAATTATAATTATAATTAAAATTAAAATCAAATTTTAATTTTAATTAATTTAATTTTAATAAAATCAAATATCTCATATTTGGTCCCTAAAGTTTCTCAAACTTTACAATTAAGTCTAATTTAATTAAATTGATTTTTCTTTCATAAATTGCTTTTTGATATGTGACACATTAGGTTTCTAATAAATTGGTAATGATTATAAATTAAAATTCTAATTCATAATTAGAATTAGATAAATTAAAACTTCTTTTAATTTATCTTTAGTTCTCCAATTAAACAATTCATAATCATAAATCATGATTGATGTCTAGCAACATGTCTTGATTACCCAAATATCAAGAATGTCAAAATGATTGACTTAACCTATCCATGCATAGTTATGATGTATAATTTAATCCTTTCGTCATCCAATGCTTCAATTGGACCGAGTATGGATATAATGTCTGCCCTTTTCATCCAATCATGTTCGTTCTTGCTAATTAGTAATTAATTTATAATTGAAATTTGAAAACACCTTTTCAAATGTCAATTCACTCTGGCCAGATAAGTCTATAAATCATTACTAATAAAAAATAGTAGAACATTCTCTCTAATATTTACTTTAGAGTGACAAATCCTTTATTGACTTGCTCAACTATCTCTGTATGGTTTATATTGCATCCAAGTACTACTGATTGAATTATCCTATGACGATTCATAAGCAGCATCAAAATACAGTAATCCCCACACGAGATATCTTAATAATCTCAAGTCTAAGGATCAATTATACAACCATCATTATGAGATAATCCACAGACACATAAGTAATACTCCATTTGGAATTCTCATAATCTGGTCAGTTAAGTGACTTATTCTCTAATAATCACCCACACATTAGTTTAAGTATATCCATACTTTGATTTATGAGATCAATTACTTTCTTCATAAGAAAGAAACATAATGTGTGCTAATTTTACCGTTTCAACAATATCCTATCTTGATAAAACTACAACTATGAACATTTAAAAATAATATATAAGTGTAAATTAGATCTCATCATAATTTCAATTACGTAGTAATTATTCCAAGGGTTTTACCTTTAGTATTAAAACATAAAATATTAATTAAATTAATACATAAAGAAAAATAAAGCCTTTTTCATTAATTAAAATAATGTCATACATTAATTTACATCCAATTGATTGGCTGTAAGGGCATAAACTAATAATCTCTTACTTTCATTAAAGTTAATCGCCTATGAATCTAATACCATATCTATCCATATATCGATCATGTCTTTTTTGAGACAACAGCTTAGTAAGAAGATCTGCTAGATTGTCTTAAATGAGAACTCGCTCCAATGCTATGTCTTTCTACTTCACTATCTCCCTAATCAAGGGAAACTTCCTGAGTAAATGTTTGGACCATTGATGAGACTTGAGTTCCTTTGCTTGCGTAAGAATACCATTGTTGTCACAATATAATACTATAGGCTCAAATAGTGCTAGGAACCACTCCGAGTTCAGTGATGAACTTCTCGATCCAAACTGCTTCCTTTCCTTTGACATTGAAATGTACTCTATTTGGTCATTGAATCTGCAATGGTTGGTTGTTTGGAACTCTTCCAATTTACCACACCACCATTTAGAATGAAGATGTACCTTGATTGTGATCTACTATCATCAGGATCTAACTGGAAACTAACATCTGAATATCCTTGAACTCTCAATTCATCTCTTCCATAAACCAAGAAACATCTTTAGTTTTTCTCAAATACTTTAAGATATTTTTCACAGTCGTCCAGTGACCCTTACCAGGATTAGACTGAAACTTACTTGTTATGCTCAAAGCATAAGAAACATCTGGTCTTGTACATAACATCGCACACAATTCATAATCATAAATCATGATTGATTAGTAACATGTTATGATTACCAAAATATCAAGAATGTCAAAATGATTGACTTAACCTGTCCATGCATGATTGTGATGTATAATTTAATCATTTCGTTATCCAATGTTCCAATTAGACAGAGTATGGATACAGTGTCTACTCTTTTCATCCAATCATTTTCGTTCTTGCTAATTAATAATTGATTTATAATTGAAATTTGAAAACATCTTTTCAAATGTCAATTTACTTTGGCTAGAAAATTCTATAAATCATTACTAATCAAAAACAATAGAACATTCTCTCTAATTACTTTAGAGTGATGAATCCTTTGTTGACTTACTCAACTATCTCTGTATGATTCATATTGCATCCAAGTACTACTGATTGAATTATCCTATATGAGATACTATAATTAAATTTTTGTGATTCAATTCGAGTGTGTACATCCTTTTCCTCTACCTTTATACTTAACTTTTTTTGGCAATATTTTCTATAATCATACTTAAGGGAAATCTGAGTTTTTTTTCAATATTTTGACATATTTCAAGAAAAAAGAGATAATATGTATTATGATTATGTGCTTAATATATAAGAACGAACTTCTAGTTATATCTAATGATGTATACTCAATCAAACTAGATCAATGAGAGAAAATTAAGGGACTTTACAAATTAAGAAGACACGTAGTAGTAGGCTTTATAGAGAATTGATCTCATTACAATATGAGCACATCCAATGTTGGAATTTTACATAATTCAGATAAAAATAATTATTTTTAGAGCTTTCCAACAACGTATTGCATGTTAAAATTGTAATATATAAGGTATACTCTTTGTCTTAAGAAGCAAGATATATTTTAGCTCTCTATAGATGGCTCTCTTGATTTAACCCTTTTTTGTCCTCTACTGTGCCATCTTAGCTCCTATGAAGTTAAACTTCAAGTTTTATTCCTAGTAGGATTGATGAACTATGTTAAGGAGATTTGACAGGTGAAATGACTAATTTGGAATGCATTCTTTAACTTTCATCTCCTAAGGGTAATTTTATCACTTTATAAAATTATCCAATAATTAAGTTTTAACAAAAAATAGAAATAAAATAAATAAAAATTAAATTATAAGAAAATAATTTTCAGGTAAAAAATATTATATCAATTAAGTTCAAAATAGTAAAATGTGCATTTCTATTGTAATGCACATTTATTTTATTGAATTTAGCCTATACATCAATTAATTTAACAAAAATGTATAAAGAAAAGAATACCTTTAAAAAAATTATGTAACAAAATTACAACCAATCAGTAGGGCATAAATCAAAACCTCCTATTTACACTAGGACAATTATCTTATACCATAAGGATCATGATAATGATAGGATAGGGTTGAAAAATTAGGAGGTTTTAGTGCTAGAAATGCTACTGTAGCCTCGTTTCCACCTACATGCATTCTTTTTAAGCAAATTCGTGAGTGGTTTACTCATCTAACCATGGCTTCTGATAAACCTCCTATAGTAACCACACAATCGTACAAACCCTCTTAACTGTTTAATGGTTGTAGCTTGAGTGACTAATATATAAAGTGATTGTACAAATTAATAACACCTCATCATTTGTGCTCAAGGCTATTGCTGTGGTATTATTGTGATTTTTTATAACTTTACTAAATTATTGTGTTTAAAAACTAATTATTTAATATGGTTCCAATCCATTAATGTTAACAAAATTTGAAATTTGAAACTTCAATCTATTAAAAACATCAATTCTTTATTTTAAGAAAACAAGACATTTGCATTTCACTTTTTGTTAATTTCACAAATTTTTAGATTTATTATGGAAAGAAATCCTTTAATTTAAATCCTATTCCAATAAATTTTATAAGTCTTAAAAAACTAGGATAATATATCTAAAATAGAATAATGTAATTAACTTACTACTAATAATAAGAAATCCTAACTTAATCTAAATTTCAGTCCTTATTTTATATCAACTCAATCCTCATTCCACCTCATTAAGGCTTATGATTGACTAATTTTTTCTTTTTTATTTCTTTAATTGATGCAAAGAGATCTACCATCCACCAAAAAATTTTATCTCAAGCACAAATGGAGAAGATATCCGTACACACAGGTGAGTAACTTCCCGCACTCTATAAATGTAGCTCCTTCTCCAACAATGCATTTCGTGCCAGTCATCTTTAGCTATCCAAACAATCTTGATAGCAGAGTTTACTTCCAAGTTATTTGAACCACTTCCTCTATACTCGTATTAAAAGTCATCATCTCAAGTAAATATCGCTGTAACTTTCTCTTGTTCCCTTAACCACTTCCTTTTTACTACTAAGTGAAGTCCACCATGCCCTATTCTATTTCTTCTGGAAATCAATCATTCAGCGAACGACACGCCATTGAGTTTCGGCCATATTCCTACAAAGGCCATTCTATTTCTCCTCGAACACCAAACACACCCCATGTTCAACCCATATTAACGCGGGGCATATATAATCATATGTTTAATCTCGTGTTGGCAGTGATCATTGTAAAAAATTATATAATATGAGATAATGCAACATGGTATATACATTTCTCTATCCTAGGGTTGTGTTTGACATTAAAAATTAGTATTTGATTTATTAAAAGAAGAGGCAACATGGTGTTTTTTAAAAGTCTGAGAATGACATTACCTGGCATACAGTTGTATTTTCAGGGCATGTTTTTTTTTAGAATGCAGATGTAATATGAGCATGTTGGCATAGTAAGGGATTTCTCTAAAGAGGGACACAATATACGACATTAGTATATTTGGATTTGTATCTACATATGTGGAGAAATAGAAAGATTGGCGATTTGAGATACGATGTTTTGCACTTAAGATTTCAATATGAATTGGTCGTCAGGCGGTAATCTTTTGATTTTTCACTTGAGAATTTAAAGTCATCTATTCTGAAGGCAAAGATATATCAAATTGGAGTTACTGAAGGTGAATTATTTTGAGAATATTAATCTTCTTGTAAATTAGCCACATTTAACAGTTCAGATTACCATCTTAAAGCTAATAGTAAAAAGATTAGAGATGAAGGTTCCTGTATAAATGATGGTATGGATGATGATAGACAATTTAGATCACTACAAAGGGACATCACAAAATTGGTTAAGTTCACAATCCAATACTCCATATTCCGCAGACCTTGAAAGCACTACAATTTCCAGTCTAACCTTTCCATCCATAATTTTTCTATATAATTGATCAATCATTTCATCATACAATGTTCTGATTAAACATGAACTATAAAATTAATATCTGCTCTATTTGATTATAATCATTTTAGTTCC
This sequence comes from Erythroxylum flavicans, assembly GCA_027576715.1. Lineage (NCBI taxonomy): Eukaryota > Viridiplantae > Streptophyta > Magnoliopsida > Malpighiales > Erythroxylaceae > Erythroxylum > Erythroxylum flavicans. Next base: position 7,807 of record JANZXP010018999.1, read on the forward strand.
CCACTATTAAGAAACCACGGTTGAAAAATATATAGCTTACACAAACATGCTATTTCAAATAAAAATATATATAATATTTTCAAATAAATAAATATAAAGAATTTAAGTAGTTAATTGGATTTGAATAAGTATGAAGGTAAAAGATACAAATCTTGACATTGTTTTTTAGTCAAATAAAGTTGTTTTTCTAGTTTTTTAATTTAGAAAAAATCGAGTCAAGTTGGGCTTTAGGTCATGTTTGAAATGATTTTACTTTAATTTGTTGATATTGATTGAGAATTTGAGTTTCTTATAATTATAAAATTTATTTTACTCATCAAGACCCTTCGTTTAGTGTATGTTAGGTATAATGTTGAATTTGAGGTTTCTAAAATTATAACTAAAGATTATGAATTTTAGTCTTAGTGTCAATTTGTCATTTGAGTTTGAGTTTGTGAGCCTTTGATTAGAATACTCCATCTTATTGATAGTGGTTACCAACCCAATAAATTGTATCTATAATAGATTAAATTAAAATTTTAAAATTGATATAATTTATAACTTTTATAAATATTACAAAATAAATAAAAATGTTATACTTTAATATAATTTTCAACAATTTTTATCATATTTTTGTTGTTAGGTTTGTTCTTGTGTTTGTTTTTGTTGCTTGTATGTGTTTGTTTATGTTTGTTTGTGTGGGTGTGTTTGTTGTTATTTGTTTTTGCTTTTGTTTATATTTGTTTGTGTGGGTGTGTTTGTTGTTATTTGTTTTTGCTCTTACCTTAGTCGGGGGTCTATCAGGAAACAGTCTTTATATCTCCATTGAAGATGCGGGCATGACTGCGTACATCTTACTTTCCCCATACCTTGCTTAGGAGGGAATTTGGGTATGTTTGGTTGGTTTGGCTGGTAATCAAGTAAAAAATATAAATATAAATCTATAATAATATTATAATTGAACTGTGAATGAACCTAAGCTTACTCCAAGCTTCTCAAATTTGATTAGGTTTCATGCTCTTGAAACCAAATCAGGTCTAGCCCTTAAATAGGATAGCAAATAGCTCAATAAAAAGTTTCATAAAGTCAAGTAGACAGCTATGGAATTAGGGAAGTCATTGGCACTGTAAAAAGGTACAGTTAGTGATCAGGTTGTTGAAGCCCTAAAAATAATTTTAATTCTCCAAACCTCGTGTAGTAGTTGTAGAACTAGGTTGAATCCCTAGAGAACTAAACACTAGTTTCTTAATTCAAGTAATAAAATTAAAAGGGGGGTTTGTTTAAGTAACTGATTAACTAAAATTAATAAAAAATCAAATTCAATCAACTGAATATAAAAGTGAGAAAGTCAAGATTACCAAACTCCGATTCAAAGGAAATATCTCATCTAATCATAACATTGATCATTGATTTTAAAAGAATATTTTCACAATTCAAGCAGTTAGTTCAAAACATATTAGGATAGCCGTAATAAGTCTCAAATTTTCCTAAATTAATTGGTTCAAACTTAGCATCTAATAAACAAAAAATTATTATCCATTGATTGGGTGTGATAGCATTCCATATCAAATAAATGATAACAATAAGCTTAACGAAAAAGAATAACCTTAAATTAAATAATCAAGATAGCTGCAATTATTCAACTTAGTTTTCTTGTTTATCATAAGTTAAATATGCAATTTCATAATAACCTATTTGCTACTTTTACCAATCTTTTAAGACAATTATGGATTACTGAATTCATGGATAGCGATTGAATAATCAAATATTAAATTAAATTGTCAAATTAATCAATATTAATCATACTCAAAATAAGAAATGCTTTAATTAAACATAAATAAAAGTTAAGAATACAAAATCTCATAAGGTTACAACTAGAATATCGAATCCTCTTGAGTTAGTATAATTGAATTTAGCCACATATGGTTGTTGCTCCAAAAATAGAATAAAGATAAAGAATTGCAAAAAAAATAAAAAGAGATAACCTTTTTCTGTTGTGAGGAACATCCTTTTTATAGGGTTTTCTGATCTAATCCTAATCTAATTCTAACTTGTAAAGATGTCTATCTAAAACAAATTCAAATTCCTACATTATAAGGATAAAAGGAAGTTTCCTAGTTAAACTTCAACTCTTCAAGTGATCAATTTTATCCACTGTAGCAATCTCTTCTCTTTATCCAAACTTTGTAATTATCACCATTAGTGTCTCAATTTAATGCAATCTTTACTTTTTATCTCCTAAAACAAAACAAACACTAATATTAATATTTAAGCTCCAAAATAAATTCAAAACAAAGGAGATAATATCAAATAATATGTCAAGATAAGATCTTATCAGTAAGCTTTAATTTAATAGTACTAAATTTTGAAATAAATCTTAAAGAATAAAAATAAACCAATTGACTCATCAAACATATCATCTAATCTAGACACAATGATGCCTAAATAAATGAAAAACTTCTAAAAATGTATGTATATAACAATCAAAATCTTACTGATGTTAAAATCAATGAGAAAATAACTATTTTTTAGTGTTATAGACCGTTAGGTCTCTCCTCCTCCTTTATCATGAGCAAATTGAATTGTTTCTTGTAGAAATTATAGTCAAGTTTGAAACATTCATCGCACCAAAAATAAAGACCATTGACCTTTTCTCGTTTAACTCTCTACTATTAATTGTGCTCAAATTTTGCTAATTTTTTTAAAAACATGTTGTCACTGTCTTACTGAAATATGAAATTTTGAATCAGAAATGCAATATAATCTTCAAAATATTGATAGAATTCATGCAATCTAACCATTAATGAGATGAAAAACAAACATATATCTTCTGTCATTTTTAGTGTGTACAGAAATGGGAAAGGTTAGAAAACATTAAACCTCTTATGATTTCATAAATTATACTAGAATGTTTTGTGATTTAAAAATATAATGGGAGTTCCTATTGTTTATAAAAAAATCTGGAATAAAATTTTGCCCTATGTTTCTTCGTTAAATTATATAACAATTATAAGATACATGAAATGTCAAGTAACTATAATGGAAATTAGCTTTTTCTTGAAGAAATTGAATCAGATGAGATTAAGCCAAAAGGCATGCAAGTTATATCATAGATGTTACATCAAACTGATCAAACTCCATTAAGGAGTTGTCAAGCTAAGGAACTAGGTAAAATTACATTGCATTGATCATCCCTTTACATAATTGAGGTCATCAAAGGTTCCATATGTTATTGAAGTAGTTCATGCTCTCAAATTTGTCCTTAAAGATGCTGATGTGATGTCTAGCTTTCTTCAGTAGTTTTTTGTTAAAGGTTTCTTAATCCTGAGTTGTAACTTAAAAGACTCTTCTATTTCTCTTAGCCCAAATTTCAGCTACACTGAATGTCAATGCAATACAAAAGCACCATATGATAGTGTTGTTTGGATGTTTATGGTGGAACACTAGTGAGTTATTTCATTCCAGGTACTCAGATCATTAAATACTCAACAATTATGTAGAAGTTGCGTCTGGATCTCCCTACTAAAGTCACATTGAATGAAGAGATGTGGTAAATTTTCTTTAGCTTGCTTACATAAGATGCATTAGTTAAGCATTTGAAAGAATTTGGATAGCTTGTCAACAGTTGAAAGTTTGGATTTCATAGCCATCCATGTAATTGTGGAAGCTCAAGCATTAAGATGTTTATGTCATACCACTTTAGTCCATAAAAAAGTGGTGATGTACCTCTTATGAATTCTTGCATGAATGATTCATGAAGTTTTCTGAACTTGTTAGTCTCTATATAATCTTGTCATCATCTGCATTAAGGCGAGTCTATGAGATTTCTCTCTTGATATTGTCTAGTATAGGAATATTATTAAATAAACACTTACCAGTCAGAGCATTAGCAACTATGATGTCATCATGGACAAGTGGTTTCAGTATTTGCATAGAAGTTTGATCCTGAAGAGGCCTTATAAACAACCAATTATCATATAGAAATTGATGTCCTTGTTATCACCAACGAGGTTGATGATTTTTTATATGACTTTCTTTTTTGTTTTCAGAATTGTTTTCATCAACCAGGACATGCCAGGTAAGGTGTATAATTCCAAATGTTGTTATCTTTAATCACTACAACAAATACCACACTTGGGTATGAAAAAATTGTCAGTAATAGTACTTAGTGATGATTTATATTCTTTGCCAAAAACTTCAATAAATGACCGTAGCTGAAAACAATAGGCGATATTTTTCTCTAATTATCGTTAATAGTTTTTTCTTGCACTTTATTTTCATAACGAAGAATTATTACCAACATTTTGAGAAATCGTTGCCAATACTTTTTGGTTACACTTACTTTTCGTAACTAAAAGTTATTATCTACATTTTTAGTACATTTCAAAAAATGTAGCTAAATGTTTTTAGCTATATTTCTATAAACGTAGTCAAAGGCTTTTGGCTACGTTTCTAAAAATATAGCGAAAAGGTTTTACCTACTCTTTTGAAAACATAGACAAATGTTTTTAGCTACATTTTGTAAAATGTAGTCAAAATTTTAATATAAATTTTAACAAATTGTTATACTATGTTAATTATTTAGGGCATTTTTAATTCATATTATTGTATATAATATTTAAATTTTTTGTTGTTAATTTATTATACAAAAATAATTGATAATTTGAAACATTGTAGATAAAAAGAAAAATATGATTAAATTATACCAATAAAAAGAATATTCTTCGTATATAAGATTATAATTACAATCATAACAATTCTTATATACAAAATAATAAATGCAAAGAACTTTTTATAAATTATAAATGCTAAGATTACAAAAAAATTACAACAAAAATGGGAAGACTAGTTAGGTTTGTCTATGTCAATAAGAGCAACTTTATACCTTAGCCATCATATATAAACAATAAGAAATGAGAATCACGAAAGCAACTTCAAGATTGGTATAGTGCCATCAAATTTCAAGATTAGAGGTTGTCAATGCATCAAGACTAGATCTAAATTCAAGTTTCAGCTTGTCTAGTTGCAGACATACAAATTTTATGTAAGCATAAGTTACAAGGAAGTTGAATAAAAATGAGCTTCTCTTCTCTTATTCTTCACATACACTACAAGAAAATCACCTAATAGCGTCGGAATATTTCCAATGGAAATCATTCCGTCGGTAATATCATATTCCATCGACAAATACGGTGCATTTAGCAACGGAAAATACATCCGTTGGAAATACTGGAGGGAAAAATTTTGCGCAAAATCTCCTTCGGCATATAGCGACGCCAAAACTTACGGTGTCGGAAAAAATACAGGAATAGTTCCCACAATTTAATTGCTTCGGACATTTACCGATGGACAATTTATCTTCGGTATATACACCGACGGAACAACATGTTCCGTCGGTAATAAATACGGGAATTACTCTCGTAACTAGTTTGCTTCATCGATTTACCTATGATTAAGTTACTGTCGATAAAAAGCTTTCATTTACCGACGGAAGATTATTCCGTCACAATATCTGGTAGCTTAGGTACCGATGGATCAATCCTTCCGTCGGTAAATTGTTAACAAACGTCATCGTTTCAATGAAGACGAGACGGTAAGCATTAATTGAAAGTGATCTAGAAGGGGGGTTGAATAGATCGTCTAAACTTTTTCGCAGAGTTCTACAAAAACACGGAATTAATACACAAGAAACAATCAAATTAAACAAATGAAAAGAGTAGGGAAGAAAAGCAAACACTGTTT
>JANZXP010019123.1:0-13517 GCA_027576715.1 Erythroxylum flavicans
GCCTCAAATGATCCTCTTCAAGAACACAAAAACCCTAAAATTAATAGAAAATTCGGAATTGAAAACCTAAGAAAATAAAAACATGAATTTAATCCTAGAACAAGCATACCCATGCTTTTCCCTAAGGCATTTAACCTAAACCCTCAAAAAAATTCCGAAATTTCTTACCTTGAACTTGTCCCACGAAATTGCTTCTTGACTTTAATGGAAGATGAATCCTTCCTTTTTCACTTTCCTTCTTGTTAAGCTCTCAAAATCACCTTTCTAGAACAAAGAAAGGTGAAACCCTAATTTTCTTCTTCTTCTCTTCTTCTTCACCGAAAACTCACCCTTCTTTGTTAAAAACTTGTTCTTTCCTTCATTCATTCACGACATCCCCAACCTTCTTTCTTTCTTTCATTAGTTAGGAGCCAAAAAGACCAAAAAGCCCCTCCTTATAAGACTTAACTTTTAACCTCTTTAGTGATCTTCCTAAAATGCCCCTACAAGAACATGTTCTTTCAATTCTAATTAACACCATAAGCTTTTCTAATTTAACCTCAATTTCTCCTTTTAATAACATTAATCCTTAAAAAAAATTCTACCCCCAAAAACATTATGATTAAAACCTAATCACAATCAAATTAATCGAAAATAATCCTCAACAAAATCTAATCACATGCATTACTAGTATGGAGAGGATCGGGGTCCAACAATCATGATAAACAATTACTATATGGAATGTAAATAAATATGATATAAATTCTATTGAGAAAGACAATATAAGACTCTCATGTGATTTAACTCATTTTAAAAAAATTCTAATCTTTAAAATTATAAAAAATGTGATTTTTAATTTTTAAAAAACTATTTTTCTTATACTTTCATTTAAAACGTAATGCAAAAATATGTGACATGAATATCACCTGTGGACTAATCAAATGATGTTATCATGACGAATTAATCTAAATCAAACCAATTAAACTGGAACCAAACTAATAGTTTAATATAATTATAATAGATTATTAGTTAAGGTCAAGTTCAATTGGCACATGTTAAGTTAGGTTACCATATTGATAATATTTGATTAGCCTACGTGTAATGCTTTTGCCATGTATGTTAACCATTGCTTCTTTTAATAGATGTATAAGAGAATAGTTTATATAGAAAATTAGAAGCTATAAGAAGTTCTTTTCGATACTTTTAAAGATCAAGGATTTTTTAGAAATAAGTTAAGCCATAATGGAACTCTATTTCTTCTACCCATTTTTATTTTGATATATGCATAGGCCCATATCCTAAGGCATCATATAACCATGGAACCCACACTTTATACATGTTACTTACCTCCCCAACCATATACACACTTCAAATCTTTCAACCTATATGCTTATACTCCTTCCTAAATCATGATGACTTATATGCAAAGATATGTTTAGTTACCATTAGATATACATCATCTTTCCTATCATTCTTAATCTTGTAAATATAAATCTCACTTTAGCATTATAATGTCTAAGTTGAAGAAAAACTATAGCAGTATTTTATAAATTAGTGGAGGGTTGCTTCTTAAATCACAAAACTTGAAAGCTTAGCATTGAAGTACTAATAGATGTTTTCTTTAGGAATAAAAAAAGAAAAGTCAAATTTATAACTTCAATGAGTTATAGGAATTAATTTGCCACTGATCCTTTGAGTTTGCCAAGTGGATTAATTATATGAACAAGAAATAAAAGAATTCATGATGTGAATAATGGTTTTTTTCAGAGAAGTGGCTATGTGTATGGAATCAAGCTAAATTAAAGGATAAGTACTGGTTTGCTTACTTCAAGCTAAAGTTAAAGACTTAGATTAATAATGAGTACACCCATACAAGTATCTCTTCCTTTGTTGATGGATACCACCTGCAACATAATATATCAACATACCATGGAATAAATAGGTGGCATACCATTGTTAAGAATTCATCAAGAAATTTCTTATAAATTTCTTCACCTTGTTGCTTATCCCCTCCTTCAAGATGTGAAAGGTGACCAGCCATTAAATTTTTCATTATGGAAGCAACACCTATCAAATAATTAGTAGCTTCTTATCTTTCTTTGCAAAGAGGTATCTCAATATTGTATGGTCTATGCAAAAAATCACTTTGGACCCCAAAAAAATGATCGAAACTTATCACATGCGAATACCACTACTAGTAACTCCCTTTTAATATTTGTGTAATTCAATTAGGCTCCTGATAAAGTCTTGCTTGTATAGTAGATAACATGTAACCTTTTGTCTTCTGACTGCCCTAACACACACCCTATCGTTTGATCCCTAGCATCATATATAAGCTTAAATGGTAAAGACTAATCTACCAACATCAATATTGGTGTTGAAATTTGAGTCCCTGCTTAAAACTATTAAAAGAAATTAAACATTTATCATTAAAATCAAAAGATACATGACAAAAGGGTCAAATTGGCCACTAATTATTTTACTAGAATTCAAATTAAACTCAAACATTATGGCATATTCTACAAGAACCCTAACATTTTATAAATTTTTAATATAAACTCCAACTTAACTTGTTCCTTAATCATCCGTTACAAAAAAATATATGTGGCATCATTTATGGGTCCCTTATGAATATTTATATTATGTGGAAATTAAGTTTAAATGGATTACAAACAATTAACTTTTCTTTTTTCTTTATCCTCTACTCTCTCTTTCTCTCTCTCTGCCTTATAATTTTGCATTAGCTTAACTTTTGATCTTTTCCTTTGGTTGTAATCCATACTCTGATTTGAGCTTCCAATGCTCTTATTACAAAGCTTGCAAATCTTCTATAGTATACAGTTTGGTGTTGGAATCTGTGAACTCTTTCTGGGCATCTTCAACCATTACGTGTACTTCAACCAATTTACACTCAATTGTAACCTTGGTGTCAACAACCTTTACACACTTCTCATGCAAGGCCTTCTCCAACTACAAAAATCCATAAGCAAAAAGAAAGTATTCAAAGGACTATAAGGTCATAAATGAAGACAAAAAATGCTAAAAAAACGTACAATTGTTATGCACTCTTTATTAACTCCTAAAATTTTCTTTGGACTATCTTCTTGTTTCTTTGCTTCAGAAAAAGAGGAAAAGTTTGTAGCTAGATTGCACTTGTATAATAGTTCAGATGCTTCTTTAGAAGCTTTGATTTACTCATGTCTTGAAGCTGGCTCTTTTCTTTCTAACATGAGAAGGCCTATATGATGTTGAATGTCATGAATCTAAAGAAGGTTACATATTCAAGTATGCAGAAGCAGTTAAAGCATACTCTATGCAACTATAAGAATATTAGTGTGTAAATAAATTGCTAAGATTAAGTAGGGAAATTAATGCACCAAGATCCCAAAAAAAGTTCATGGATGCCAACACCAAACTGCATGCTATAAAAGCTTTGCTTTACGAGAAGAGTGTATTAGGGAGTTGAAACCAGAGCATAGATTACAACCAAAGGAAAAACTCACAAGCTGAGCTGCTACAAATTTACACGAAAGGGAGAGAGAGAAAGTAGAGGAGAGAGATAAAAAACATATTTATTTTATTTTAATTTTTTAAACTTAGTTTCTATATAATATACATATTTAGAAGGGACTCATAAAAAAGTCACATTTTTTTCGCAATAAATGGTTAATGGATAAGTTAAGTTGGGGTTGATATTACCATTACTGAAGAGTCTTTAGCCAGAGCAGTTATGTGTCATGAAGAGAGTCTTCAATGACACATAGAGTAATAAGGTCCCAGGACAAGAACTAATATCACTTAGACTAGATGTGACGTAATCAATCTAGTGGGAGATGATATATAGCCCATACTCCGAACCAAGAGGATATAGTATGGTGAAAGGATGAATTACACAGTAATTGTCTATGGAAAGGTTCGTAAGTTGGATAATTAACTATCAAAGAGTTAGTGTATTAATCCACTTATATTTTGGTAAATTGGCATCATGAAACTCTTCATGATTTGCTTGAATTAAGAGTTAATTCAAGTGGTATGAAATCTTCCATGATTTGTTTAAATTTAGAGTTAATTCAAGTGCCTAAAATAACTAAGAACCTAAGTGTCACATGCATAAAAGATCAGCCATTTTTAAGTAGGCCATAATCGTGACCGAAGGCGAGCTTGATTTTATGTAGGCCACGTCGTGGCTCATTGGCCACTATCATGACCGAAGGCACAAATGAGCACATAAGTGAGGCCACGATCGTGACCTAAGGTACAAATGAGTACATACGTGAGTTCTTCACTTATGTACACAAGAGAATCTAACCACTTCTGACACACCTTAGTGAGAGCATAAGGGCTTTATAAGAGTTCTAGAGTGAGAACAAGGTGTCAAGAGTCTTGTTATTGCAATTTATGTAATTATTGCATGAATCAAAGTGCATGCAACAAGAGTTTTGATATTTCTTTTCATTTTGAGCATCTACTAAAACTCATCTAGTTTGGTGCTCAAATCATCCTGACATATTGTTTCTTCTTAATCTTTGCGTGTTCTTGGGTGATCAAGGAAGGATTTGGTGTTTGCAACTCAAACAAGGAGAAAAAAATAAGAAAGGAGGAGAAACAAAAAGTAAAAAGTTTTATATTTCATGTTCCTATATATGTCTATACATGCATGTGTGGTTCTGACTTTTTCGGGTTGTCATGTGATTGGAATCAAGATTTCGACACTTTCGCTGCAATCTCATGCATATGATGCATGCATCCATGGTAAAACCCAACATTAATTACTAACTAACGATAGAGAACTAATATAATTATAATCAAATAGAGTAGACATTAATTTCATACTTTATATAGTATCAAAATATTGTATAATAAAAGAATTAAATTATACAGAAAAATCAAACACATAAGGTTATTCAAATCCACTTGACATTCTTGATATTTCAGTAGTCATATTGCGATCCTAGACGTGATTCTTGATCTATGGATGTAAATTATTTAATTATAAAATTAAAGATAAATAAAAATAGTTTAATTTATTTTATCTTAAATATAATTTCGACTTTATAATTTATATCTATTGCCAACATATTTAGTAATGGATCACACATAAAGAGCAATAGATGAGAGAAAAGATAATTTAATCAAGTTGGACTTCAATGTAAAGTTTGAGAAATTTTTAAGATTAAATATGAGATATTTAATAAATAAAGATCAACATAAGATATTAGATCTTATTTTAGCCCAATTGGTATTGAATTAGAATTAATTATTATTTTAATTATAATTATTATTTTAATTAAAGTTTTATTAAAATTATAATTTTATTTTAGTTAAATTATTAAAAACTTTAAACTCTATTATAAATAGACTTAGGTTCTAAGAGAGTTTTCGCTTATTATCCTAACCTCTTTACATTACTTGTAGAGTTCTTTCAAAACATTCTGTAGATATTATTAAAGGTTAGGCACATGTATAACTAAGATGGTTAAAATGAGCCAATTTTAGAAACAGTTTTAAAAAGACAACAAATGATCAAATCTAACAATAAAGTATAAATAATGATTCATACTTCATTATGTTTTGTGTGTTAATCATGTTAAAGAATTTAAATGATCTTGACTTTTGGAAAATCAAATGAAAAAATTTCGTTCTCATTCCATTATATGTGAGATTGGATCTCGCTCCAATTTCCTAAGAGTACATCATTTAATTCATATAATTATTCTATATCTTTAACATATGTTATCAATAGTGTCGCCATAAGAAAGATAAATGATCCTCCATATTGTAACTTCTTAATAAAAACATCAAATAAATCACATATATAAAGTAGGTAAGAAATTACTAAACTATCTTGCATATATTTTAATAAGCACACATTATTCTCATCTTTCCAATGTATTAACTCAAGTATGTAATTGCCATGGCCATATCATAAACAACTTTAAAAACAAACTATTATTTTTAGACGATCATTAAGGAAAGATGACCAGCCAAGTTCCAAAATCACTCGGCATAAAGCGATTAACTAATCTATCCAACAGTGTCTCTGTTGCAACTGAAAAGAACATGAGAGAGAAAATACTCCTTCTCTGTAGACTTTCTCCTCTTCTTTGAATAGATCCTTCTTTCTCTACAACCTCTAACTTCGCTTGCCCATTTCAACTCATTTACCTTCTGTTTTTCACCTAGCTTCACCATTTATGGCCCTTCCTTCATCTCTGCCTAGTTGTCACGACCAGAGGTTATTTGGTATTTCTGCCCCTACTTTCCTCTCCAGCCCTTGTAACTTTTTGTTGTACCCAATAACTGTCCTAAAACACACTCACCCTGTCATAATCAAACTTTCATTTAAATCTTAATAGAGTATGATTTCGCTTTTTACCATCATCTTCCATCTCCTCCCCTACTCCATCAAGACTAGATATCAAAAACCCTGACATGCCAGCCGACACTCACTCCCCTTCCCATTCAACAGACTAACCTTCCACAGCCCCAACCCCCTAAACGTATTCTCCTTCACATTTAACATATTAGCCTTCCATAACCTAACCCACTCAACTCTAGCAGCGAATGTGTTTAAGAATTTTACTGAAACTAGAATAATCTGGAAACAGGTAGTGGGGGATAAGTCGAATTCTTCCTTGTTCTATAGCCCTCCTGTTGAACTTGAAGGAAAGTTGATTGTGGCCCCAAGCATCGACATTTTAAAGGAAGATTTCAAAGACTTGGGAAATAACAATTATAGGCTTCTTATGGATAAATGTCCTGCTTTCCCTATAATACAAGCATGGACTCAAAAAAATTGAAAGGTAGAGGCTTACAAGAGGTGGTATTAACTGAGAATGATAACATTATATTCACCTTCATTTTAAAATCTGGAGCTCAAAAGGTGATAAAAGAAGGCCCATGACATATCTCACAGCTTCCTTTATTTCTCCAAAATTGTCAACCTATTATGGAATTAGAAAAAATAATATTAAAGAACATTTCTTTATGGGTGAACATACACAATATTCCCTTAGAATATCGGACAACAAAAGGTTTAAGCATGCTAGGAAGTTATTTGGGAAAGTCAATATGGATGGATGAAAATACATCTTTGAGGAAACATGCAGGCTATGCTAGATTATGTGTGAGTACGAACATTTCTAAATAAATGAAAGATAGTATTCCAATACTAAGGTTGGTAGATGGAAATACTCTCAGAGAAGACAAGGTAATGGTTACTTATCAATGGAAACCATCCCTACAAGCACAAGGTAAAGGATAAAAAGGAAATAATCTCAGAGAAAGCAAGGTAATGGTTACTTATCAATGAAAACCATCCCTACAAGCACAAGGTAAAGGATAAAAACCAATGAGGAAAGTATTCATAAAGGGAGACTATTAGGAGTTGATGGGGTTGGATGAGGCCAAACCTGAAGAAAACAAAGTGTTGATCGAAATTGAAATTCTGAAAGGGATTTCGAAGGATCATCGAAGCTTAGATAAAGTGGATAGAGTTCAAAATGATGATAACAAGAGTGAGAAAAATGAACCCACAATAGATCCCATACAGCCATTGGAAGATCACCACCATTTACAAATGAAGTAAGAAATTTGGTGAGAGACCAGGTTAATGAGGGTTTGGATAAATCAAATAGTCCTTGTAATAAAGAAAAGGGAGTTGTGTAAAATGAAGCATCTTCAAGAGGCTACAACAAAATGAAGCCCAACAGTAAGTAGACATGCTATAACAGTTAGAAGACCAATAGAAAGAGGACAATCAAAAGGAAAAAGTTTGAAAAAGTGCTATCTAGAAAGAGTAATAAGAGCAGTAGGAAAGGCTCAAAAGGTAAAAGCATTACTATATTGCCTTTCTAGTATGGAATGTAAGAGGACTAAACAACCATTTGAAACTAAATGTTTTAAAGGATTTTGTTCAATATGAGAAGCCTATGTTATTTCGTTTATTGGAAACAAAAATCAAACTAGAAAATATTTGAAGTAAGAGGAATAAACAACCATTTAAAGCTCACCAATACTATGGTTATAGAAGTATCATTATTGTTTACGATGGGGAATTAATGGAAGTGGAAGCATTGGAATCTACTGAGTAGTTCATTCATACAAAAAAAGAAATGGAGAATTCTACAGCTTTGGCTACCTTTGTTTATGATTTTCATACTGCTTTCCAAAGATCTGATTTGTGGAACTCACTACGAATATTAAACGGGTCAGTCAGAGGACCTTGGATTATTAGTGGTCACTTGAATACCACTTTTTATAGGTCAGAGGCTAAAGGGAATTGTAATTTGTTCAGCTACAACTTAGATTTATTTGATTGTACTAAGATGTGGAACTATCTGATTTAAAATTTAAAGGTTATAGATTTGCATGGTGAAATACATAAAGCTTTAAGTGGTTCATTCAGGAAAAAAAAACTAGATAGGGCCTTGGTGAATGTTGATTGGTTAATAACCTTTTCAGAAAGTAAAGACATTTTTTTAGATCTAGGATTTTCAAATCATTTATAAAGGTTGATAATCTTTTTAAAAAGGTTTGTGTTAAACATCCCTTCAGATTTAATAACTTCCTTACTAATGTGGAGGGTTTTCAAGAAGCCATTTCCAAGGGTATGGAGTTTAAGGTTTATGGTACAAAAACAATTTATTTGTATACAAAAACTCAAGGCGATAAAGTAGGAATTGAAGAGGCTGAATGCAAGTAGGGGACAAAATACCAAAAATGAGATAGAAGATGCAAGAATATGACTCTCATTCATCCAGAAATCACTAGTAGATTATCCAAGTGATGAGAACCTTGCTAATAAGGAGAGGGATACAATTAAAGAGAAGGATGCAATTAAGCACTATATACAAGTAGTGGATAACCATTGTTCATTGTTACAACAAAGATCCATAATCAATTGGATTAAAGATGAGGATAGATGCACAAAGTTTTTCTTCAATAAAATGTTAGCAGGAAGAAATATTAACATAATCATATCCATTGAAGCTGAATCAGAGGAATTAATATATATGCAAGCAGTGATTGCTAAGGATGCTATGGAATATTTTCAAAAGTTTCTAGGAACTGAAGGGAATGCTAGAGTTCATAGAGAAGATCTTATGAAATTTGTTTCTGCTAAGATTCCTAAAGAGCAGCTAATAATATATCGAGGCTTGTCACTGATCAAGAAATAAGGGAAGTAGTGTTTAAAATGAATTGATCAAAGGCTCCAGGACCAAATGGTTTGAATGGGATTTTCAATAAAAAATATGGGATAAAATAGGAAAATGCATTAAAGAAGTTGTGCACGAGTTGTTCAAAAATGGAGTGTTACTTAAAGAGAATAATAGGAGCTTTTTGTGTTTGATTCTTAAGATCCATAATCCTACAACTTGGAGTGATTTTAGACCTATTTTTTGTACTAATATTATTTATAAGATCATTGCTAAAATTATAGCAAATAGGCTAAAATTTGTATTTCAATTCATCATCAGCGAGAACTAAGGAGCCTTCTTAAGCAAAAGGAATATTAGTGATAATATTCTAATTTTACAAGAGCTTCTTAAAGGGTATACAAGAGGAAATACTCCACAGAACTGCACCATTAAAGTGGATCATCAAAAATCTTTTGATAGTGTCAGTCGGAGATTTATGTTACAACTTATGAAAGTTACGAAATTTCCCTAGATGTTTATCAAATGGATTCAAAAATGCATTAATACTGCTTCCTTTTGGATTCTACTTAATGAGATTCCAATGGAGATGTTCAAAGGCAAAAGAGGACTTAGGAAAAGGGATCCTCTTTCCCCTTACTTATTTCTAATTTGCATGGAAGTTCTCACCCTATTGCTGAAACACAAAATCTCTTCAGCCCCTAAATTCAAGTAAGTTCAAGTACCACTCTAAGTGTAAGTTGCTTTTACTAACAAGTTTATGTTTTGTAGATGATCTAATCCTGCTAAGCAAGACTATTACTCAGTTTCTTTATTAATAAGTACCTTATAAAGTTTTAAGGAGATATTTGAATTGAGTATTAATTTCTAGAAAAGCTTCTTCATTTTGTCAAAAAGTGCAACACATCTCTCAAAGAATTTGTCACCCATCATTGGAATGGAAAAACAAGACCTTCCTATCCTATACTTAGGAATTCCTATCTCCTCGAGAAGACTACACTTTAGGGAATGTCTACCCTTGATTGAAAAGATACAAAACAGGTTGGGTTTTGGATAAATAGAACTCTTTCCTATGATGGTAAACTTCAACTCCTAAAGTTTGTCATAATGTCAATGTATACTTACTGGTGCTCTCACATATTTTTATCCAAAGGGCTGGCTAAAACTGTGGAGAAAATGATGAAACAGTTCCTATGGAGTAAAGGGAAAGCAAAAAAAGGAATAGTTAAAGTGAGCTAGATCCACATATGTCAACCAAAAGAAACTAGAGGATTGGGATTAGAGACAATCAGCAGAAGCAATAGATGTCTAATCCCGAAGAGATTATGGAGAATTTTAAGCAAAAAATAATCATTATGGATCAAATGGGTACACAACTACATATTATAGGGTGGCAGTTTGTGGGAAACTAAACCTAAAAATAGTTAATCTTAGTTCTTCAACCAAATCCTTTAATTGGGGGAAGAGGTTCAATAACATATTATATGCATAATAGAGGCAGGAGATAAAATTCCATTATGGTATGACAATTGGACAGGCTAAGGGGCACTAATTCATAATCAGATGGCTAAGGATATCCTAGATAGGTTCTCAAAAAAATCCAAGATACAGGAAATAATTGTAAATGGCAACTGGCCTCTATCCCTAGAGGAGATTAGAATTTTATCAATCCCATAGTACAAGCACAATAGAGGAGAGGATACTTATCTATGGAATGACCTATCTTCTTTAGAAATAACTAATAGGAAAGCAAAAGAAATAATGTATAGGACAAACATAAGCATTGAGAGGAATAAGTTGGTTTGGAACAAAACTCTGAAGGCAAATGCCAGCTTTTTGCTTTGGTTAGCCATGTTGAATAAACTCAGAACCATGACAAGGTTAAAGTTCCTATCCTTTCCTAAATAATGTGTCTTATATAATATGGAGGAAGAGGATAAAGATCACCTATTTTTCAAGTGTTAATATTCTAAAAAAGTTTGGTAGAGAATGTCCTCTTTATGCACACTTAGCTACAATCAAAGCAGTCTAAGTGATATCTTACAAGATATATTACAGATTCATATATCCAAGCATAATAAGGAAGTATACATAGTAGCAATTGCAATATGTATCCAACAGATATGGAAAGAGAGAAACATCAGAAGATTTGAAGGAAGATCCAGATGTTTAAATTCTCTCACCGAACTCGCAACTGGCAGCATAAAAGAGCAGCTGATTGTCAATCAGATGGATAAGAAATGTAGTAAGAGGCTAGTGGTTAGATAAGTGCGCAAATTTCAATTTAGCTAAGATTGGGTTTCTCGAGCTTCCTAAGGAACCCATAAATAGAAGGAAGTACAACAAAAAAAAGGTTATTCCTAAACATCTGGAAATCAACAGGGATGCAAGTTACAGCATGTTTGTAACCCAAAGATTATCATTCAATATAGGGCATTCATCCATAAATCCATAAAAGAGATAAATTACCCGATATGTTAAATGAAGGCTGAGAATCATCCAAAAATCTCTAGAAAACATCTTGTAATTAGGATTAAACATAATGACATTGCATAAGAGTTAAGAAACTTTCAAAGTTAGGGTTAACTCTCACCTGTTATGGGACCGAACCTCCGTGTATATCTCCTGTGATGTTACAATACATTGAATCACGATCATCGGTAAAGAAGAAGAAGAAGATGCATGCTTCAACATAGAGACTCCACCAGCGCGAGTAGAAGAAGTCCCTCAACACTTCTACCCTAAATGGGAAGACCAATGATTAAGAAGAAGAAGCATGATTCAAGACAGGAATTCCATACCTCGGTAGATATCACCAGCGAGGAGTTGAAAAAGACCCTCGATGCCTCTGCCTTAATTTTGAAGCTTCTGGAGTCTCCTTTAGATGAGAGGGGTTTCTTTATCCTCTATAGAAAAATCACTGAATATGCTTGCTAATGCATTTGTTTGTTTCTATGTTTACTACGTTGTCGTTTAAGGCATTTGTTTATATCTATGTTTATTACGTTATCGTTTGGTTGGTTCATGGGTATTACAACGTTGTTGTTTAGCTTACCCTTAATGTAGGAGAGGCTTTCTAGAAAATGTTATGTTTATCTATTATTTATTTCAATAAATTCTTAATTAAAAAACTAATTTATTAAACAAATACTAAAGACAGAGTTAATGATTTAGCATTATCATCATATAAAGTGAATAGATAGTTTCTTATACAAACAAGGGTATTGAATAGGTATCGTATACACATATGAAAAAGGGTAAAAATTAATTTAAAATAATTGATTTTCATTTAAGGATGACAATAAGTCGGTTCATGGGTCAGCTCCGCTAATTTGTTTTAAAATTAAAAATGTAAAACATCTTTTTTTAATTAGGTTTGGGCCTCGGCTACTTAAGTCTAGTGCTACACAAGGCCTAACTCTTCTAAATAAAATGATGTTGTTTTGCTTTAAATTATTGAGCTTCAAGTCAGTATGAGCCTACATCTAGCCTATGGGCCATCCCATTAAAAACACTTAAACTTGGGCTCATGGGCTAGTCATTGTCATCTCTATTTTCATTTTAAATTGCTTTTTGCGTGAACATATTCCTTTATAAAATAATTGAGAGAAATGCATTCTTAAAAAAATAAAAAAATGTCCATTAAGAAGAACATTAGTAAGAGAGAAGAAATTAAATTTGTAGAAATTTTGTGATTTTTATTTGTCATTTAATTATAATTTTTTGAAGTGAAAAAATTATCATTCAAGTAATAACATATCATTTAAGATTTTTTTAGTTGTTTGTTTAAATTTTGAGATTTCGTTTTTTTAGATTTTATAATTTACGAAAATTATAAAAATTAGCTTTTTATTTTATAATATAATTTACCATTAATTAAATATTTTTTTTAAAAGAGAGGTTGTCTGAATTCTTTACAGTTTGCAATACGATTTGGTTTTTACAAATATTTTAAAAAGCGAACCGGACATCAAACCGGTCGAAGGAAAGGTTTAAAATGTAGAGGTTCAACCAGTAGTAAACCGTTATAAAACTGGTATATAATAAATAAGAAGTAAAATTTATAAGAATAAGTAAAAATAAAATATTTTATTGAAATAAAAAATACATCAATGCCTATTATTATATAATAAACTAATAATAAATAAATATGAGTAATATAAAACTTAAAATAACAATAAAAAACAAAATTGTATTTTCAAATTTAGGTAAAGTTTATAAATAGATTTATCATTTAAATTAAAGTAAAGAACATAAAAATATTTAAATTCAATTAATTTTACTCAAGATTTTATTGTATTAAGTCTAAGCCACCCAATTCAACTTTAAATATGTTATATCTTTTTGTAAATTAAGTTGCATTAATTTGTATATGTAATT
>JANZXP010019132.1:0-13517 GCA_027576715.1 Erythroxylum flavicans
CTACACTTTACATTTATATTCTTATTTCTTCACTTTGTTGTATTTCAATTGAATTCTATGTGTGAATTTTGGAATGAATATATATGTTTCTTGTTGAGAATGATAATGTTATAAATGTTTGGTGTCATATATGGCTGTAGTTTTTTAGTTTTTTTCTTTATTCAACAGGGGTAGATATCATAAAAATAGAGGAAACTCTACTGAAAATTTTATAAATTCTAATTCACTTATAACATTTTATTCTTATGCAGGAAAAGTCTATGGGCATAAGGCCTACATCCCGTCAGCTCTTTTTGCACATTCACACTAAGAAGCATGACGGTGTGACATTCGTCAACAACCATTGTAGAGAACTCAATGTATGTGAAATTTATGGTTTAATATTAATGCTTAATAATAATCACTTACTAATATAGACATTGGCTTCTGATAGGATCAAATACAAGAAAGCATTCAACGACAGTCTCAGCAGTCTGAAGATGTTAATGAGATACAAGAAAGCATTCAACGATAGTCTTAGCAGTTTGAAGATGTTGATGAGACTTAAACCTATCTTTATGTAGTAGGTGGTAGGGACCATCGGGGAAGGATATTCAACTTAGGTTCATTCGCGAATACATGTTATTTGTAATCCTCTACGTCCAGTACAGCAGCGTCTAGTAGGCGGTCCACGACCAATGAAGTCCAAGAACTTCGGAGCACAGTGCAAACATTGGTAACTTAGTTGCAATAGTTGATGAATCAGTTGCAACAGTCGATGCAGTACATAGCTCAGCTCTGTAATGAGGTGGATGAATTGAATGGTAGGGGTAACACCTCATTGCACTAATCAAGGCATCCGCCATCTCCAAATTAATAGTGTCCTTTTAGTCATTTTATTTGAATTATGAAAACTTATTATGTACAATTTAATGTTTTTATTATCAATTAAGATATTTTCAACTTTATATCATCAATCAAATTTATTTTTAAAATTTAAATATATACTATTACATTAATAGATATTTAAATTATGCTTCAATTATAACATCATGAAATAAAATTTATTGACGATATTGACAGTATATTATTAAAAAAATTCTAATTTATTTACCAACGGACATCGACGGTTCCGTCAGTAAAATTAGAACCATTAGGAAGAAGACTGACCATCGGAAATCACAGACGGAATAACCACTTACGTCCGTAAAATCACCGACAGAAAAAGAATACCCGTCAGTAATGTTTCTGTAAGCCGTTGGTAATCACAGACGGAAACATAGGCTGTCGATAATCATAGACGAAATAACCAACAGTAATCTATCAGTAATCACAGATGGAATAACCAACCGTAGGTTATCGGTAATCATAGACGAAATAACCAATTCCGTCCGTAAACTCACTGATGGAAAAAACATAACCGTCGGTAATGTTTGAACAACCATACCAACGAAAAATCGAGGTTATGTTCCGTTGGTAAATATATTGGCAGTCAACCACACAAGAATCCATTAGTAAATTTACCAACAGGACATTAGTTTCCGTCGGTAAATTTACCAACAGAACATGATCTTCTATCGGTAATTATTAGCTACAGTCATTTTTACGACGCCTTTATCTGTCAGTAATGTCCGTTGCTAATTTAAATTAACTATAGAATATTAATGTTTTCCGTCAGTAATGTCTGTCACAAAATGATGTTTTTCTTGTAGTATGCTTTGACCAATAATTATTGTTTTTAGGCTTCCTCATAGCTCTTAGGCTCCACTATGGCCAAGTTTCATAATTTGTATATTTCTATTAATGATCAATTTTGTCTAGAAACTGATCCTCGTAATGAACCTTACTAGTGTTTGATGAGTTAGAGATTCGTGAGTTTGAACCGACTCCTCCTTTATTTGTGATTATATTGTTAGTACATTAATTATCTTTCTTTTAACTTCTTTGGCTCCCAATCGTATGATGCATTTTCGTCAAACTCCATATCTTGACTAATAATTAACTTCTTTATCTTTAAGCTATAAACCTGATAGCCTTTTAATTGAGTGTTGTTGCCAAGAAAGATTACTTTTTCTATATTTTCATCTAATTTGCTTCTTTTTTTTCTTTTAGAACATGAGCATTACAAATGTAACCAAAGACTTTAAGATATTTTTCAGATGTTTTTCGTCCACGCCATACTTTAATAGGCATCTTCTCTTGAATAGTTTTTATTGGACACTTGTTCAGTAGATATACGACAGTATATTCTACTTCTTCTTAGAAAGGTTTTGGAAGACTTTTCTACATTAGCATAATTCAAGCCATCTCTATAACAGTCTTATTTTTCCTTTTTAATACTCCATTTTGTTCTTAAGCATATCCAACAGTTAATTGGTTCTCTATACCTTTGCCATCGTAAATTTTTTTGAATTTTTTAAAGGTATATTCTTTTCTATAATTGCTTCGAATAGTTTTAATGTACTATCCACTTCATTTTTCAACTAGATTTTTAACATTTTTAAAGATTTTGAAGACTTTTGATCTTTCTTTAAAAAAAATAAATTCATGTCATTCTAGTATGATCATCAATGAAGAAAATGAAATACCTATTTTGGTATAGTTATGGAGTTTGTATTAGACCACAAACACTACGACTTAGTTCGAGTGGCGTCTTTACTCTCCATGCTCTACCCATTAGAAATATCAACTCTAATAATTTTCTCGTCGTCTTCATAGAATCATTTCCTAAACTAACTCATCTCAACCACCTTAGTTGCACAAGTGTTCAACCTCTAATGGTATCAACAGAACGAGTTGAGAGAACTTTATAACTATTATAGAGAAGGTTAGGCAAGGAGTGTTAACTCTATTAGAGCTTAAGCATATTTACAATAGGTTTTGTACATTTTAGTAATTTAATTAAAACTAAATTCTAATTTCAAATAAATTTTAATTAAAAATATAAATAATTCTAATTAAATACTAATTAAGCCCAAACAAGATCTAATATCTCATATGGATCCTTATTTATTAAATAACTCATATTTAATCATAAAGTTTCTCAAACATTACAATCAAGTCCAACTTGATTAAAATACATTTGCTTGCTTCAACTCATTCTTTATGTGTGACCATTATGTTCCCAATTATGTTGGCAATGAATACAAATAATAACCCCAAATCATATTTAGGATTAGATAGATTAAACTCCTTTAATTTATCTTTAATTCTCTAATTAAACAATTTATATCCATTGATTAATATTGGCATCTAGCAACACATCGTGACTACCCAAATATTTGGGAATGTCAAAGTGGTTTTGACTAACCTTTCTGTCTATAATTTTTCCTTATAATTTAATATTTTCATCATACAATGTTTCAATTAGACATAGAGCATATAATGAATGTCTACTTTATTTTGAGTCTAATTATATTAGTTCTTCATCATTAGTTTTTGATTCAATTAATGACATTAGTAAACTATTTATAAAGCATCATTTAATCTTGGCTAAGGATTTCTCGAATCATTGATAATCGAGAATAATGAAACATTCTCTTTAATTACTTTAGGGTGATAAATCATATCTTGATCATTTAACTATGTCCATATAGCTCATATTACATCTAACGACTACCAAATAAACTATCAATGATTAGAATAAATCATAAATAGTATTAAAACATAACAATATCTATATAAGATAACTTTGGAGGCCTCAAGTCTAAAGATCAGTTATACAATCATCACAATGAGAATTTCCATAGACATACAAATAATGTTCTATAGATAGACAAGTAGTGTTCCAAATAGATTTCTCATATATGGTCGATTCAGTGAATTTGTACTCTAACAAAAACCAACATGGTTGTTTAAGTATCTCCATACTTTAGTCTATAAGATCAACTCCTTCCTTTATAAGGAGAAATATTACATGTACTAGTCTTTTTATATTCTATTAATGTTTAATCTTAATAGAATAATGACTAGAGATAATTTACGGATAATACATAAATGCAATATGAATTTCATAATTATAATCTCATCATAATTTCATTTGCAATGCATAATTATCCCATGGAATTATTATATACTCTAAATTTGTACAAGATAAAGAATTCCTTTCAATTATTTTATCACTAAACTACAACCAATCGATTGTCTTTAGAGTATAAACCCCCAATCTCTCACTTGCACTAAGCCAATCATTTAAGTTTCATATGCCATATTACTATATGGTGATTATGCTACTGTTGGGACAGTTACTTCATGAGAGAATTTCATAAGATTCTCTATAGTGAGCACTTGCTTAAACCTTTCAACTTTTATCTTAATTATCATCATAATGAAGAAAATTTTCTTAAATACATCCTTGGATCTTTGATGAGACCTTAACTCCTTTTACATGCCCAATGGCTATAATGTTTCATAGTATATTCTTGTCTTGAACAATGCAAGGAATAAGTTCACTAAAGAATTTATTGATCTAATTAATCATTTTCACTAAATGAAAAATCTACATTGCAACATTTCCAATCTTAAATGTTATTGGTCTAAGTAAAATATACATTAATTAGGATTTACTTCTAAAGTTAATATTTGTAACCTCGAACTCAAACATCAACTCCATCTTTAATACTTTACAAGTATTAGATATCTCAAATACCAAACTTCTTTGGTACACTATCTATGTACTTAGTCTTAGAATACGTAAACAAATTCCAATCTATCTCTATATGTAGTATCCCATCTCTCAGATTGTTGAAAGATTTAAAGTGTTAGACTATTGAGTCATATGAGTGGAATCATATAGAATGAATTTGATATATTTATGACATGATTTTTATAATTATGTTAAAATGCATGATAACAGCATACACACATGAATTATGAGTTAGACAAATTACACTCAATTGACATATTTCAGGGTATGAAACTAAGATGAATATGATAAATGACTGAGCATAATGAATGTGTTATGAATGTGAATTTCCAATGTAACACACAACTCTCATAGGGCATATTCCCAAACTTATCGATGATATTCAAGAACTTACTCTACGAGGATGACGTGTTAAGACAATCAGAACTACTCATAATAAATTTTTCCAGACATCAAATGCATTTTAAATAAACCAGTAATCATTTTGGCCCATTTCATTCATAAACACATCTTAAGCAAATCAATATTCAATTAGACAATTTCATTTACAAAACATATCCAGTCATAAATGTCATTACAATACAGAATTCACATATACATTGTACAGTAGTTGCCGAATACAATCCTTAACACAAAACAAATTAAAACATGTATAGGTGCAAACTAGCCCCGACCCCTAGCTCATATCTGATTTCAGTGGCTATACTCCAATTAGTCTAACTGGATATCTCCTCTGAACCTGAAAAGCCAAGTTGTAATTTTTATGAGTTTTGTGAACTCAGTGAGCAAACCATCCTCAATGTGTTTACTCATATCAAACACAGAACAATTCACAAATCATATTTAATACACAGAAAAATCACATCAACAAATACTAAACATTTCTTCACATTTCTTCATGTTTCACAAATACAATTTATATGCAATATTACACATTTTTATTTCAATATAGTCCATACAATGCACCTCAATCAATCATATTACACATATCAATTTTATATGCAATTGCTCATGAGACTCCACTTTCATTGTTAACTGTTATGATCAAGTGCCTTTTTAACTGTTCCGTATCCATTTTAGATACCGGATTCATTTTACTAGTGAGCCTGTGGCTCTTATACACATTCTGAACTTTAAGCTCTTTTTCACTGACTACTCCAGTCACAACTGCCTTTATCTAATCATGCATATCATGTAATGAAATGTAATCAAATCAAATATATACAATCAATCATTTTTCGTTCAGTACACATTCAGTTTTCACTTTTTCATCGAACAATAGTCCAGCATTTAACGTTTCGTTGAGAACACTTAATTCTTTCTCATTCACATTTAATTATGAACACTTCCGTTGCAATTTCAATTATCAAACTCCTCGAACTATTCATGTCCAGAATTGTCTCAATCACATCACTAACAGTTCAATACAGAAATTTTAAATAAAATCAATCAATTAATGTGAGACTATCTAGGTTAACTCACAATTTGCTTCAGATTAGCTATTGTCTTCATGATCTGGAAACATTTAGACTCTGATGTTCAATCTAGTGTATCTAACTTCATTCAATACACACATTGTACACGTATTACTAGTTTGATCAATCACATAAGTATTTAATCATACACATATGTATATGCGTTAATTACAATGCATACTCAATTTGACTATTCCAAGTATGTTTCCTTAATCACATCTCTTGATCATCTAAACATCATCATTTGTGTATGTTTAGCTTGCACTTAGGTTCATATCTCAAATAAACTTGATTATTTTAATATCCTCAATCAATCATTAACCAATATTATTCTAGCATTATATGATCACATAATATCCAATTTCTCATTCATTTTTTTATTAATATACCTTACTCATCTCCTTTGAATCACATTTACATTCATATGAACACCTTCCTTCTTATTATACTCATAATTTTTTCCAAATTTTGGTACTTTGATAGCAACAATTCATTTACTGTGTTATATCCTCAATTATAACCTAAACATATCCAACACTTTATCAACTCATTCAACCTCAAACTAGGTTCATTTCAAGTATCATTCAAGTCTAAATGAATCAACGGAAAGTACCTTATCATTAGTTGTTTCGAGCATCACTTAAAAGAAGAAGAATTCACATTAATGGCCATTCCCACGATCGTCGATGACTTCCACGATCGTGGGTTAGTCAACCAGAACAATTCCAACACTTTATTTGCACTTCCCACGATTGTGGGGTCATTCCCACGATCATAGGTTATGTTATTCCAAAAAATCTAGCAATTCTTCTTCCCATTTTCCATATTTTCAACTCCTACAAGTTACATCTAATACATCTTATGCATAGTTTATCCTTTTTACTTCATTTCCTCTTCATTCTTACCTCCATTTTTTACTTCATTTCCTCTTCATTCTTACCTCCATTTTAACTCAATATCATCCATTAAAACAATTTATAGTCTATTATTGATCATAAACATAAAAACAGAACATCAAACATGTCCATACATTCATCAATGTTTTAGCACACATTCAACTTCATTTTCACTATCAATTTATCTCTAAAACAACCAATAAATCCAGGTTTTTATACATCCAAAATAGAACATATTCATAGTCATTCATTCATTAAAATTTTCTGCACTCATCATCAACACCCTTTTCATAACCAATCATCCATAAGACAACTCATAGCCTACCATTTATCATTTATACAAAAATAGAACATCAATATATATCCATTTCTTCATCCACATTTTAGCATATTTTCAAATTCAATAACATTTTCAATCCATCTTAAAGCTATCATCATAAACATTTCAATTAAGCAAACCATAAAGAACAATGCTTTACACTTACTTGTTTAACTCTAAAGTTCTTCAAGTCACCCAACCCTAGCTCCTTCAAATCACCCGATTATCAACTCTTCAAGGAGGAGAAGGTTAGGTTTTTAGTAATAAGATGAAGAAGACACAAGGATCTTGTAGAAACAAGGTAAAGGATTTTGGCAAAAATCAACGTGGTGAGGGTGCGGATGAGAGTGTCATGAGATGGAGAAGAAAACGAAGAAGATGAATAAAGAGAGCATTTGGTGAAAATACAAGATAACAAAATGGGTCTTCCAATTTTGTGAGTTTCGTGGGTGATGAGTGGTGAGTGGTAGTAACACTTATCACTTGCCACTTGTTTCCTCCTGATGGTCCCTAACTGGTCTTTTAATAACTAGTCCATTTATCTCTAATTTTTTAGTTCATTTGTCACCCAGTTTTTTATGACATTTGTCAATTATTTCTAGTGCCTTTTGTTACTTATTTCTATTGTCATATGTCACTTATTTCTATTACCACGAATCAATTTGGCTTGCCAATTGACATTTTTTCTAGTACAAAAATATACAAAATTTTTCGAAATCTCCCAATTTTCACAAAAAATTCTAAATTAATATTAACAATCATCAAACCAAATTCAAGACACAATAATCCACAATTCACAATTTATATCATAATTATTTAAAATCATTCATACCCTGAAATATGTGAATTGAGTGCATATACAGTCTTTGTAATGTGTACAATCAATATTCACGAGTGTATACTAATGATATGCATGTGTGCAATGCAACTTATAATTTCTCAATGCTATTCTCATATATAATAGTCTAGGACCCTGTGTCCTAACCCTCAGTATAGACTAATAGGATATTACAATTCTCCCCCCTTAAGAAATTTCGTCTCTAAAATTCTTACTTGATTGATCAAACTGATGGGGGTATTGTTTTCTCATATTCTCCTCCATTTCCCATATAGCTTCTTCACTCGAATGATTCTTCTAAAGGACTATAACCAATGGAATCACTCGATTTTTCAGTTGCTTATTCTGATAACCCATTATCTTAGCTGGTTAGTCAACATAACTCAGATTACTCATAATTTTCACTTCCTGTGTTGATAACAAATGTGTCAGATCAGACCGATATCTGCTAAACATTCTCATACGTAACACATTGAGAATCTAAGACATCTTTGTTGATAAGGCTAACTTATAAGCCAATGGTCCTATTCCCTCAATAATTTCATATGAACCAATATATCTCGGGCTTAGTTTACCCTTTTTACATAACCTTAGCACACCTTGCCAACATGATACTCTCAAAAACACTTTATCTTCCATTTGATATTCCATATCTCTTTGGTGTTGATCCACCTAACTCTTCTGTCTATCTTGAGTCACTTAAATTCTACTATAGATTAATTTCACTTTATCAATAGTACCTTAAATCAATTCTGAGCCTTTAACAATCCTTAGGCCCTCTTCATCTCAATAAAAAGCAATCGACACTTTGTGTCGTACAATGCCTCATATAGTGTCATACTGACACTACTGTGATAATGATTATTATAAGCAAATTCAATTAGAGCTATATATTGATCCCATACTCCTTAGAACTCCAAAACGTAAGCTTTGAGCATATCCTCAACAGTCTTAGTCTATTGGCAAGTCAATCATTTAGCCACATATTCAACCACTTGCTTCTTCATCCCTGGCCAGCAAAATTGCTGCTTCAGCATATTATACATCTTGGTAGTACTAGGATGCATAGCATAGACTGCTATGTGTGCTACCTCCAGAATTTCTTTTCTCAAATCATCTACATCGGGTACACATATTCCTTGCTTCAACCACAATGTATCATTTTCCAATTCAAACTCAGAATTCGAATTTTCTTTCAATTTCTCAATAAGATTCACTAATTCTAGATCCTTACTTTGGGCTTTTCTAATACTTTCATGTAAAATTAGTCTTAATTTCAATGTAGCTAATAATACTTCATTTTGCCCCAAACTCATCTTAACATTCAATGCTCTTAATTGAACTAGATTTGGTAACCTTGATATCTGAATTTGTGCTAAACTGTTATTATATTTTCTACTTAATGCATCATAACACTCAATTGTACAATCATAACATTTAAATAACTCTATCCATTGCCTCTGTCTCATATTCAACTCTTTCTGACTCAATACATAACTCAAACTTTATGATCTATATATGTATATATCCGAAATATTTCACCATACAAATAGTGTCTCTAGATTTTCAAAGCAATTACTACTATAGCAAGTTCTAAATCATTTAACAAATAATTACACTCATGAGACCTTAACTGTCTCGATGTATATGTAACAAATTTACCATGCTACATTAGAATACATCCTAATCCCTGGTGTGAAACATCACTATATACTATATAACCTCCAGATCCAAATGGAATAATTGACACTGGTACTGTAGTTAATCGGTGTTTAATTCCTCAAAACTCTTTTTGCATTCATCAGTCCATCTGAGTGGCATATTCTTCCTCAGAAGTTTTGATAAAGGGGCTGAAATCAGTAAAAACCCCTCAACAAACCTCCGATAGTATCCAACTATTCCAAGAAAACTCCAAACTTCAGACACATTTCACAGAGTTTCCCACTTCATTATTACCTCTACTTTCCTTGGGTCTACCCATATACCCTATCCAGAAACTATATGACCCAAAATACTACTTGATCAAGTCAAAATTTACACTTACTGAACTTGGCATATAATTGTTTCTTCCTCCTAATTTGTAAGACTGACCTCAAGTGTTAAAAATGTTCCTCTCTACTTTTCAAATACACTCAAAATATCATTTATGAACACAGTCACCGATTGATCCAAGTAAGGTTAGAACACTTTATTTATTAATGCCATGAATGTTGTCGTGGGCATTTGTCAACACAAAAAGGCACCACCAATAACTAGTTCTCGAAATTCTTAAGTAACTAATTCCTCATATGGGGTAATGTTATCTCACGTTTTTCTTTATCTCCCCATTGACTTCTTTTCTAGAATGATTTTCTTCAATCATTCGATTTCCCCAAATTCTTTAATGACTTATTCTTATGTCTGACCAGTCTTACTGGTTTCTCCACACATTTTAAATTATTTACAAGTCTCAATTTTGTCAAATCTAACTTGTGCCTTCTGAATATACTAATATAGAATACATTGTGGACCTAAGTTCCTTTATCAATAGCAATAGTATTGTCTCAAATTCATGAACCTAATAATGTTGTTGGGATACTTTACATCAAACAAAATACATGCACTCTCTGTAGCATATTCAACTTCTTATGCCTGAGTCCCATTTCTAAATGACTCCAATATTCACTTCTGATTTGTTTAATAGTCATTCATTTCTATAAAAAGAACATTTGATCTATATGATATAATTGGATGAAAGTCTCTATCAAAAGAAGAATTCTCTCCTCAATCATCTGTACTATTTACGTAATCTTTATCAGTCAACTATATTCATTATCATTTTTTAGCCATTCTTAATACCTCAATAAGATCAATTTCAACTATTCATGATATCTCAGTAAGATCAATTACTATCATATCTTACATGATCAAAATATTCTTTATAATAAAGCTCAGTGAAGCAGTAAACATATTCATTTACTCTCATACTTTGGTATGTACCATCAAGATCATTACATCTTCTCTAGAGATGTATTTTCGAAAAGTCACCAATTAATATCTTGCACTAATGATACCTTAATCTTAATGGATCTTAGATAACATTTGAGTATTCTATCACTATACAAAAGTTACTTCTCCTTAGTAATTACCATTTCAATACATCCATATAAATCCATACTTTCCACTACGCCACTATTAGTCATCTCAAAATTTTAACTATGGGAACTATGACTAAAAAGCATTCAATATGTCATAGTTTAACTCCTATACCATATCCAAATATATATTACATATGTGGTTAATAACATTATTCACCAAGGTGACCACATTATCAGATATAAACTCCTAATAACTGATCAACTTAACCTTGAGGTTTCTACATGTATCATTATCATTTATCTCATCTTCCAATTATCATTTATTTCATCTTACCTCAGTATATTCTCCATTAATCTAGCAATATAAGTTACGTAACCATCATGAAATTCTAATATCAAATCCATTGATATAACCTTATACTAAATAATAAATTCTTAACACGATAATCAAACAATCATTCCAGTTCCAAATTTAACCTCTCAAGGGCATAGAAAATTTTGTTTTCGTTCAACTTTTGCTTTTACACTTTAAATCTTGTCTATATCTCTATTTTTCTCAGTCAATCCACAAAAATGTTTTCACATTCATATTAATTCAAGGATATATAACCATAGTATAATATTGATATCATATTCGATGATATCATATTCATATTAATTCAAGGATATACAACCACAGTACAATATTGATATCATATTCGATGATACAATCATAAATACAAATACGCTGAATCTTTGTCTATCATGTCGAACCATGTAATATTTCTTATTTCTAGATATCCATAAACTTTCATTTTCTTACACTCTGACAGATCATCATTCTTCACTTATTTTTAATAGCTCAAACTCTTAACGAATGTTCAAGCATGTGACTTATGTAAATGCGACTCAGACTGGGGATCAGTTGTCACTTCATGCTATGATATGTTTAAAATGCATGTACCTTGACATACATTTTGAAAAATGCCCATATAAGATACTAAGTATGGGCTCTGATACCAACTATTGTAACACACCACTCTCATAAGGCATATTCCCGAACTTATCAATGATACTTGAGAAAATACTCTACGAGGATGGCATATTAAGATAACTAGAACTACTCAGTACAAATTTTTCTAGACATCAAACGCAATTTAAAAAAACTAGCAATCATCTTGCCCCCATTTCATTTGTAAACACATCTTAAGAAAATCAATATTCAATTAGACCATTTCATTTACAAAACATATCCAGTCATAAACGTCTTTACAATATAGAATTCACATGTACATTGTACAGTAGTTGCAGAATACAATCCTTAATACAAAACAACTGAAAACATGTGTAGGTGCAAACTGATCCCAACCCCTAGCTCATGTCTGATTTTAGTGGCTATACTCCAATTAGTCTAACCGGATATCTCCTCTGAACCTGAAAAGCCAAGTTACAATTTTGATGAGTTTTGAGAACTCAGTGAGCGAACCATCCTCAATGCGCTCATTCATATCAAACGTAGAACAAAAATCACACCAACAAATATTGAACATTTCTTCATGTTTCACAAGTACAATTTATGCGCAATATTACACGTTTTTATTTCAAAACAGTCCATACAATGCACCTCAATCAATCATATTAAACACATCAATTTTATATGCAATTGCTCGTGAGACTCCACTTTCATTGTTAATTGTTGTGACCGAGTGCCTTGTTAATTGTCCTGTATCTGTTGTAGATACCAAACTTATTGATAACTATCCTGTATCTGTTATGGATACCGGGCTCATTTTACTAGTAAAGCCTGTGGCTCTTATACACATTCTGAAGTTTAAGCTCTTTTTGACTGATTACTCCGGTCATAACTGTCTTTATCTAATCATGCATATCATCTAATGAAATATAATCAAATCACATATATACAATCAATCATTTTCATTCAATACACATTCATTTTTCACTTTTTCATTAGACAATAGTCCAGCGTTCAACGTTTCATTGAGAACACTTAATTCTTTCTCATTCACATTCAATTATAATCACTTTCATTGCAATTTCAATTATTAAACTCTTCGGACTTGTCCCAATCACGTCATTAACAGTTCAATACATAAATTTTAAATAGAAGCACTCAATCAATGTGAGACCATCTAGGATGACTCACAATACACTCCAGATTAGCTATTACATTCATAATCCGGAAACGTCTGGACGTTGATGTTCATTCTTATGTATCTAACTTCATGCAATACACACATTACTAATTTTATCAATCATATAAGTATTCAATCACACACACACACACACAC
>JANZXP010019187.1:0-13515 GCA_027576715.1 Erythroxylum flavicans
AGGGAGAGGTATCCGCACCCTTATAAGGCATGCTTTGTTCCCCTCTCCAACCGATATGGGATCTACGCTCCGCGGCACTGTTTAATAATTTTAGGCTTTTCTATCCATACTGCTTCTTTATGAGATTGATACCCTACTTATTATTATAAAACGTACTAACGTTAGTTACATTTGTCTAACTAGTGAGTGATAGATGATCGCATGTTTACTCGTGCTAAGTTTTACTATTTTAACCTCGATAATACCGCAAGCGCACGGGTCGTTCACGTGGTACCTAAGGTATCGATCTCACCAGGAGGGTTAATCTAGTCCTAAAATCTAAGTTCGAACTAAATCATAATAATCTAAAATAAAAATAAACACAGAAAATAATCAATTAACATTCAATTATAAGAATTAAATTTCAGAAATAATAACAAAATAGCAAATCACACAACCAAATCAAGAATTAACCTAAGAAATACCAATTGAGAGAAAGGAGGTTTTAATCCGAAATTAATGAAAATCTAATCAATTATGCAATTACCAAATTATTGGGTCTAGACGGTCCTAGGTTGAATTACTGTCTCTCGAGTTATAATCTTTAAATCCTAATTAATAATCTCTAATTTAAATTATGGAATTGTGATCTCTCGACTCATAATTAACCTAAAACCTAAATTAGTTCTAAAATTATCTACTAACCTACCGGAAACCTATGCTCAATCTCTCGTTACACGATTTCATCGATTTGATTCAATTCTTATCTATCAAATTACCTAACTCTTGTTACCCCAATTTAGTGATATTCACTTAGCTCACTCTCTCAGTTTATTGCTAAATTATTAAGAACATATATTGAATCACAAATAACTCAAATAAAAACCCAATAAATCAGATTTCATTAAAATCAAAGACAAAATCCCGAAGGTGAGTTTATACAATAATCAACATTTGACATTACCTATTCTCAACAATTATCTCAATTTCATACATCAATAAAACTGAAATAACTTAGAAAATGCGCTCGGAATGGATCAATGGAGGCAATGACGGCAGGAAACTACCTGTTCCAGGAAGTATTTCATATCAAGCTTCGTCTCCATGTCTCTTTTCCTTCGTCTCCTTCCTCAAATCACTCAATAGAGCTCTAGGGTTTCTGAATTTTGGCTGATGTGAAAGTTCTACAAAAGCTCCTGCTTCTGTCTTTTAATGTTTTATTTATATCTTGGAAGCCCTAGGGTTAATTTGGGGTCAAAAGGGGTCCGAAAAATCTCACAAAATTTGAGTTTTTGTATCAGCCCAATGCAGGCCACGATCATGGCCCTGCCTGCCACGATCGTGGCCAACACCTAACCCTTTCTGTCACGATCGTGGCCCAAAGTGCACGATCGTAGTCTGGCACATATCTCTCTATCACGATCGTAGCCCAAAGTGCATGATCATGGCCAGGGTTCTGTCAGCTCACCTCTTTCTGTCACAAGTGTGGCCTATTATGCCACGATCGTGGGCCGTATTTTTGGCCCGAACCTCTTCGAAACTTCTCTTTTCTTTGCCTTTTACCCTGAAACACTAACAAACACATTAAGGTATCTCAAAAATATAATATTTAAGCTCAAAGACTCATACTAATCTATAAAAACGTTTAATCACATAAACTAACACAATTAAAACCTAAATACGCACTAAACACTCAAATTAACACTAAATACTTAACAAATTAAACCCTAAAATACAATACAAATCACAACTATCAACATCCCCACACTTAAACGTTTGCTTATCCTCAAGCAAACAAAATAACAAACAGACAACTCACAATACAGTAATAAGGCAATGGCTTTAACTTAATGAAATAAATTTCATCTTAAACACAATCTTACAAATTATATCTAATCATTAAAAAGCAAAATCTATGTCTAGGAGCTTTGAACTAAATATACAATTTCATCGAGATCAAAGTGTTAATTTATTTACCCTTTTCAATTACACACACACATTAATAATTCTTCTGTCCTTCAAACTCTGTAACTATTCCTAAGTAAATTTTCATTAAAATTCAAGCTTACTACAAGTCCAGTAGATTTATTAATGAAACACAAATTTTTTTAATTTTATTTTTGAACATAGACTTAGTCTTTTTACACGGAGGCAAACATTGGTAATGAATGTTGATCCGGTTACTCAACTAAGTCATATTTTAATTACACAGCTTAGTTGAAACATCATTATAGCTTTTTTACGGGAAGGCACACATTTGTGATGCGTGAGAATCCGGTTACTCAGCTATATCACGTTTTTAACTGGCTACTAGCTCTATTTATAACCCGAAGGTCAGCAAAATAGTGATTTATTTAACAAAAACAATTTTTTTAGCCTAGCTTTTTTTAGAATAATTTTTTTAGCCTAGCTTGTTGTTTAAGCTACTCATTTCCATTAAAAAAATACTAGTTAAGCTACTTAAGTTGAAAGGCCTCAAATTATGAATAAATGTAAGAACCTATAGGGTGCTAAATTTACACTAAATCCTAATTAAGCTGTATATTTATCCAAAGACTCCTAATTCACTAATTTTGCTAGCTAATCTTCCTAATAAAAGCATGTGATAGACCATTCCCCTTAAGTTTCACCCTTGTTTTCAAGGGTGACATTTGGAACTTGGCTTTTAATGTAATCAACATCTTCCCAGGTGGCATCCACTAGAGACATCTCCTTCTAATGAATTAACACCTCATGCTTCCCCTTTTTGACACAATGATCCAATATAGCTTGAGGCCTTACACAATCATTCTCAGTAATTATTTCTTTCATCAATCATTCTTAAATAACAAGTCCATCTCCAAGTCTTTTTTAACTTGGAGACATGAATTCTGGATGAACATGCATCTTAAGAGGCAAATTTAATTTATAAGCCACAACTCTAAGATGTTGCAAGACTTTGAAGGGCCCAAAGTATCAAATAAATAACTTTTGTTTTCTTCTAGTAGCCAAAGTCTTTTGCCGATAAGGTTGTATTTTAACATAAACGCAATTTTCAACTAAGAAGTCTTTCTCTTTATGTTTGGCATCATAGACTTGTGTTATCCTTTCTTGATCCTCTTTTATCCTACTCCTTAACTCTTAAAGAATCACATCTCTCTCTTCTAGAGCTTTTTTAGCAGTTGCTACTTTTGCTGTTCCCAGAATGTAACTTAAGAGAGAGGGAGGGGGTCATCCATACACTATTTCAAAAGGTGTTTGTCAAATCATAGAATGTCAGCATGTATTGTAGCAATATTCTACCCATGTTAACCATTTAATCCATGCCTTTGGTTGGTAGTTAAAAACATACCTAAAATACATTTACAATGTTCAATTAACTGCCTTGCTTTGTCTGTTAGTCTAAGGGTGATAGGAAGAGCTAAAATTAAATGATATGTCACGCAAATGGAACAATTCTCTCCAAAATGTACTTATAAAAGTGAGGTCCCTATCACAAACAATAAAATGAGGCATCCCATGGAGTCGAAAAATATTTTTTCTACTCCAACTATATTATAGGGATGAGAAATAGCTATAAAAATTACATATTTGGATAATCTATCTACCATTACTTAAATGGTAATTTTTCCTCTTGAGCATGTTAAATAAAATCCATTACTATGTCTTCCCATATTATTGTGGAATAGGAAGTGGTTGAAGTAAACTTGCTAATGTGAGTTGCTCGATTTTATTTCATTGGCAAATATCACAAATTTTGATGAATTCCCTAATGTTCTTCTTGATTCCATTCCAATAAAAATTATACTTTATGCGATGAAGAGTTTTAATGAAACCTTCATGTGTGTTGCGATAAAATTGATAATAATGTCACTAATGAGATTAAAGTCTTCTGCCAAATAAATCCTTTCTTTAAAATACAAGACCCCATCTTAATAACTCCAAGACCCCACAGCCTCGTCTCTGTTTACTAGATTAACCAACCGCTGAAGTGTTGAATTGGTTTGAACCTTCTCTTTGATTGACTCGAACCATTTGGACATTCTTGAGATACTACACATAATTCCCATTCATTTTCTTCAACTAATTCCATCTTGTCATCAGCTACTTTATTATGCCTCCCCTTTTTATATTCAATTACAAAATCATTATCCATTAATTTATAAAGCCATTTTTTTTTAGAATCTGTTGTAATCATCTGACTCCATAGATACTTAAACTTTAATAATTTATGCAAACTATAAAATTTCACCTAAGTAAGTAGGGCCTCTATTTTTCAATTACCAACATAAGCTTTAGAATTTCTTTCTTATAAGTTGAAAGCAAGAGATATCTTTCTTGAAGTGCATGGCTATAGAAAGAAATCGGTCGCTCTTAGAGTAAGAAGAAGCCAATTCCATTTCCTAAGGCATCACATTCCACAATGAATTTTTGAGAAAAATTTGGCAAAGTTAATAATATAGCTTTCGTCATGGTTGCTTTTAATTTTTCAAAAGCTTATGTAGATTGCCAGCTCTATTTAAAAGAATCCTTCTTTAGCATGTCAGTTAGTGGTTGAACTATCCTGCTATAATTTTGCATAAATTTATGGTAATAGCCTTTTGAACCCAAAAATCTCTATAAAGCTTTTATGGTCTGCTGCTTCGGCATGTCAATATTGCTACAACTTTATTAGGGTCCATTGTAACTCCTGCATTTGAGATTATATGACTAAGGTACTTGACCTACGTTTGGCCAAACTGACATTTTTTCAGCTTCACAAAATAGTCAGTTAGACCATAAAAGTGAAAAGACAATATCAGCTGTTCTAGATGTTCCCCCTAGTTTTTGTTATGAATTAAAATATCATTAAAAAACTAAGGCAAACTTTTTCAAATGATTTTGAAATACCTTATTCATAAGAGCTTGGAATGAGGACGGAGCATTTTTTAAGCCTGGAAGGCATTTGTAATGCACTTGATGACTTCGGAAAGTCATTTTCTTGATGTTATTAGGGTGCACTTGAATTTGATAATATCCCGAATGAAGGTCCAACTTGGTGAAATATTGTGCACTATATAACTCATTAGGAGCTCGTCAACAACTGGTATTGAGAATTCATCTCAAATAGCCACTTTATTTAAAGATCTATAGTCTACGGACATTTTCCACGAGTCGTTTTATTTTTTTACTAGAATAACTAGGGAAGAATAAAGGCCATCGTTGGGTCTAATTATTATATAGGATTTCATTTCAGAGACTAATTTATCTATTTCAACTTTTTGGTAGAAGGGATATCTATATGGTTTGATTGAAATAGGAACTTTGCCAGGATATAAAGGGATTTATGATCATGCACACTTACAAGAGGTAGGCTTTTGTTTCTTTCATTACATATTTAAACTCAACTAAAAGAGATTAAAGTTGGGGGTGGAATTTTTGGTGATGATGGTTGGATTTCTAAATTTTTGGTGATATAAAGTTACAACAAAAGCCCTTCCTTCCTCTTGTTTGTGAATTGGAGTATCTGAATATTGCTTACCAGTTTGTTTTCTACGGTAGGTAGTCCTTCTAAAATTGTATTCTTGCCTCCTCTTTTGAACCTCATCTACATTTTAGAAAAATCCCACACTATATATCCCAGTGTCCTCAAACACTGAGTCTTTAAAACAACATCATAACCTTTATGTGGCAGTAAGTATATATCACAAATTATAGTAGTGCCTTTTAATTTGAATGGGACATGAGTACATTTACTGTAGCTCGCTACCTTCTCTCCTAAAGCCACCGTTACTAAAATTTTTCCCTTATAATCAAGTTACAAGCCTACCATCTTTACTATTTTTTTCATTAATAAAATTATGAGTCCTTCCTGAATCTATAAGAATGAAGATTTCTTTTCCGTTTAAGTTTCCCTTGACTTACATCGTTTCTAGAATGTGGGTGCCCGCAATTGCTTGTAAAGAAATTTTTAGAGTCTCTTCACTATCATCCTCCATCTCCAAGTTTGCCTCATTATCTTCTAGGCATGCTTAAATTACGAACATCTTCTTATAGCCATAGCCTGGGCCAAATTTTTCATTGCATCTAAAAAAAAGTCCCCTTTTTCTTCTTTCATTTAGCGCTTCAGTTGATATTTTTCTAACTTCCACCATAGAAGCATTAACATGTGTATGACTCCTAAATAGGTTGTTTAGATTTTAGGTAGATAAATTTTTTTAAGGGAAATTTCCTTTGTCTCATATAAATGAGCTAAACTAATTTCCAACGTCAATATGAGAGGGTGGCTTGCTTGAACACCTATTCAAATAGGGTCCTTTAATCTACTAATGAAGCAACTTACTTGTTGAGATTGTGCAAAGCGTCCAACTTTTACTAAAAGCTTCTCAAAATTGATTTGATATTTTTGCATTATTGTTTTCTACTGTAACTTAGTGAGCTCTCCAAAAAATCAGAGAATTGATTGGGACTAGAGCTCTCCAAAAAATCAAAGAATTGATTGGGACTAAACCTTATGTAGAGATTTATCTTGAAATCCTCCCACAATATGATCGACACGCTTAAACAATTTAAACCAAATTTAAGCATCTCCTTATAAGTTGTAAGATGCCAATGGACCTCTCTCTCCTTCTAGAATGTCATAGATTTCAAAGAATTGTTAGGCTCTAAATATCTAGCTCATTGCATCATCTCTGCTTTCATAATGAGGAAAATCTAGCTTTATTGTTTTAAGGGAAAAGTTACTAAAGGTAGCCCCATGACAAGTAGCTCCAGTATAATCATTTCGATTGGGTGCAAATGATTGATCAAAAAACTCTTTACTGTTTTGGTTTCCCATTTGATCCATGCACATAGATAATTGATTCAACTTTTCATTTATTTGATTCAACATCTCCATCTGAAATGATGACAATGATTTCATAGCTTTCTCCACTTGCTCTATCCTCTAGTCCATTGCTAGGCTCTAATACCACTTTGGTATGTTTTGGCTAGTCGAAGGTTTGTCCTTACCTATGGTGATATAAGTAGAGAAAATAAAATGAAATTCTGGTTACTTCAAGGGAACCAAAAAACCTCTACAAAAAATTAGTTTTCAAAGAATAAATCATGATACTCTTCCTTCCATTTCATAACCTTTAAATAGGCTTTATTATATTGAGAATCACAATTGCAAATCTGAAAAACAGGAATAAACTTATTTGACTTATTTAAATAATAGTTAAACTTTATTTACTCTTGAAAGTATCAATAATAAAATAAGAACGAAGATAAAAAATCTGGATCATTTCAATCTTCCCAATCAAGGTATATGACACATTATCAACTGAATCTACAATAATTCATTTGTGAATATCTTAACTCCAAT
The DNA here is from genome assembly GCA_027576715.1 of Erythroxylum flavicans. Classification (NCBI taxonomy): domain Eukaryota; kingdom Viridiplantae; phylum Streptophyta; class Magnoliopsida; order Malpighiales; family Erythroxylaceae; genus Erythroxylum; species Erythroxylum flavicans. Next base: position 7,304 of record JANZXP010019187.1, read on the forward strand.
ATTCTACTTTGGGGGGAACTTACTAGTATAGAAAAGAAAAGTTCTTATATAGCTTTCATAATATGAGGCTTCAAGAAAAGAGAAAAAGCAAAGTACTAATCTTAAGACTTGTGTTTTTCACCACTCTGCTACAGAGGTATACACACCAAAGATGTGATCTCTAATAATGGTTCTTCATTAGAGGAAAAGATTATGGCAAGAGTGGTTAATCTTCTTAAGGATGAAGGGTTAATTAGAGATCAACATTATGAGAGTAGAATAAAGAATAAAGAGATGAAAAAAATATAGCAAAAATAGATCAAACATATCCAATAACAAGAAACGAATTCACTTGCCTTGTCACTTTAGAACAATTTGCTAGACTTGGACTCTGAGTCTATACCATATACATTGTTTGATATGCACTCTTAGCTACATCACACTAGCTTTTATAAAAGTGAAACTATTCCCATAGATGGTTTAGTAAACAAAGCATCTCAGCATCTCAAGTTGAAACACAGAAATGAGCCATTATTCTCATCATAGTCAAGTTTTTTGAAAAACGCAATTGTAAGAGCTAAGAATAGACAAAAGTAATGAGAGAAGTCAGAATTGGGGACATCTCTCCATTTGAATTCCTATTAGGTCTAACAAGTTTACTACTGATTGATAGATCTGTTGGTATTGTGCTAGTTTTAATGGCTACTAATGATGGCAGAAAGAAAGTAACGTGGTTGTAAATAATATGTAGAGGAGCAGAAAGGAAATTATTATGAATTAGAATGGTCTAATGAAGGGTGGCAATAAGAAAATTGTAAATAATTCAAGGAGTTCTAACCAAGGAAAGAGTTTGATTTTCTTTATAGGTCTTTGAAAAGACTTTCTACTGTTAAACCTGAGCTCGTAGCTAAGATGGCCCCTAATGGTCTTGCTGACATAAATGCTGCTAAAACTTATGGAAGAATAGCAACCATTTGAGGCATATATATAGCCTATATTGTTTGGCAAACTAACCACTTAGAACAAAAGTAGAGCATTATCATCATAATTCTACAAATAAAAAGGCTACATCATATAAAAAGTTAAGAAATAAGGGGAAGAAGCATTTTTGTGATTATATAATTAATAAAAAAATTAATTAAGCTGGACATGGAGAAGATAGCTGCATCCATTTTCCCTATTAAATGATTTCTGTTGAATTTACAATTGGGAATCTAATCGATGCCTTAATAGTGGAGGATCATTTGCTTATGCATACACAGTTAATTTTTTTGTAATGATATCTTAGTCCTCTTCATGGTTATAAATAAACAACAATCATTTCAAACTTTGTTACCTTCTAATAATCTTTCATTCCTCCCTCTAGAAATGTGAGCTAACCAAATTATACTAGTAATGGTTTGAGAGGATAAGGGATTGCACCAAAAAGTAATTCCTTCAATATGACTACCATTAATGAATAAAATTGTTTTGCCCATCATGTACAGTTGCTGTCACAAGTGGATTTTGAATGGTAATTATTATGGTTATGCCATCTTAGTTGTTGAAAATTGACCTCCAATATTAGGAGGTCTTCTGATGATGGTAATGACATGGGTTCATTGATACGGATGGAAGTAAATGAACAAAAACGATGATCTATATAGCATAAGATTGGTAAGAATGTATAAATAAGACATCGTCATTGTAAAGGAGAGTTGTGGAATAAAAAGACGAAATAAATGTGACGTAGTATTATATAGTATTAATAATATGAAGTAGTGTAAGGAAGTGAAACATGTATTAATGTGATTGGTTGAGTATCAATGATTGTAATAATCATTAATAAAGCCATTGTGAGAGAAGGAGAGGGTAATGACTATATGTAATTGATTTTACTCTTAGTAAAAGCACTTCTCGTTCTTCTATTTAGCTTCGCTCTTCTATTAATTTTCTTCTTCTATATTCTTCCCTTTTCTTTATCAAATGAACCCTCAAAATACCAACTTCTGTTATCAATTAATTATCCATATCAAATGGTATCAGAGCATTGATTCGGCCTATAGTTTACGTTGTGTAATGGTTGAAGGAATGTGAGGACAAAAGTGGAGACGACTAGAAGAAAGGCTACGTAGTCAAATGCAGAAGCTAGAGATGAGGCATGAAAGAGGTATGCAAAGCTGAAGGAATGTATTATGCAACTATTTTAGAATGATAAATTGTGACAACAGGGTGAGAGGAAATGTAGATCAAAGGGTTCCAAACCTTAGCAATAGTGACGGTTACTACAGGGGTCATTACACAATTCCTACCAGATGTAGTAAGATTGAATTACCTGTGTTTAAAAGGAAGAACTTGCGTAGATAGGTGTTCAAATGTGAACAATTTCTTACGCTCGATCACATACTGCCTGAGTTGAAAGTTAGCTTGGTGACGATTTATTTGGAAGGGGAAGCTCTTGCCTAACGCGAGTTATACTTGAGAAATCAAATGACTAGGGATCCTCCTAGCTGGGTAGGATATTTTGTTAGCTTTGGAGCAATAGTTTGGAGAGTCAACTTTTGGGGATCCGATTGGAGAGCTTAAAGAATTGAAACAGGGGCTCAGTTAAGGAGTATTGTGTAAAATTTGATTTATTAACAGGCCTATGAATTAGTAAGGGAGCATAAGATGGTGGTCACTCCGAAATGAAAACATATGCCCTTGTCATTGCTCTTCTTCTTGATACCTCCTTTGGCTTTTACTTCATTAGTAAAAGTCTTCTATTTCTTGTTATTATTCTTCTTAAAGCCCTTCTTTTTTAGAAGAAATGACGTCAAGTACATAATTGGGTTCCTTTTCAAGGCACCCTTCTGCAGTCTTAAGCATGTTCAACAGTTCAGTTAACGTCATGTCCTTCTGATTCATGTTGAAGTTCATGACGAACTGTGAAAAGCTCGAACTCAGAGACTACAGCACCAAATCAACGCTTAACTCGTGGTCCATGACAAAACCTAACTGGGCCAATTTTTTAATATACCCAATCATCTTCAGCATATGAAGGTTGACTGAAGATCCTTCTTTCATCTTGCATTAAAACAGTGCCTTGGAGAGTTGATATCTCTCCACCCTACTTTGTGCACGAAATAACTCTTCAAGATGCAGTATCATAGTAGGTGCATCCATGTTCTCATGCTGCCCCTGAAGTTCAATAGACATGCAAGCTAACATCACACATATAACTTGTTCAATGTCATCAATATAATGTTGATATTTCTCTCAATCTTCATCAGCTGCATCTGAACAAGGTTCTGATGGAGCAGGAGTATCAAGAACTTATAACTTCTTCTTTTGCCTAAGAACTATTCTTAAGTTTTGTAACAAGTCCGAAAAGTTGGGTCCAGTCATCTTGTTAGCATTCATGATGCTCCTTAATGTTAGGTTGGTAGTCATCTTCAAATTCAATAACCGAAAAAACATAAAAGGAGAATATATTAGTTTATATCCAAAAATCAAAGAAAATAAGGACTTTAAAATTATTTGATTACTCCCACTATTTTATTCAAAATAATATCCCTCACTATTATATCAAAAAATTATCAAATAATTTCCTAGTAGGCTAGGATCCTATTTAAAATTAATTGATCTTGAGTTTGCTCAACAAACCAACAAAAAATAAATTAGGTAGAAAACAACTTTTCAATCACATCTTATATGACTCCTCGAACCATTATGTGACAACTTTTGCCAAAATATATCACATATATTATTCGTAACACTACCTCTAATTCTATATGATCATGAGTTTACTCATCAAAATCATATAATTTTAGTTAAGTAGGACACATTAATTTAAGATAAACATATTCGGGTTTTACTGACCTTGAGTTTACTCAAAAAGCCAAACTATAAACAGAATTCTGGTTTTATTCTCAAATAATGGAAGGGAACTATCACGTTCCCAACGTGTACTTAATAATTTATTGAGGGATTTAAAATTTCAAAACATTTCTGGTCTCATCAAAATGATATAATCTCATTATATTTATAATTTCAAACATAATCTAATTATGAAAGAAATTATTTAAAACTTTTGCTTGATTCAAATTATTGATTTGATAACAAAATTTAATTTAATAATTCAACTCTTGAAAAATTAAATTAAATCCCAAAAACTTTCCTAAAACAATTTTCAAAATTTGCTAAAACATTTTTCAAATTTATTAGGAGTATCAATTAGTTTAATCTTTATTAAATTAATAAGATTAAAGATTTAAGGATTAAAAAACAAATAGAAGGGCAAGCACCAGACAAAGTCAACATAACCTTGACTAGTGCATGTATTTCACGTGCTCGTTAACGTTGGCACTGTGATATGTGGAAAGATGATGGGCATGCGCCCATCGACTTTTCCACCAAAATCGTCCCTAAATTTGTTTTCTTCCCACGTTTATCAAATAAAACCACCCAACACCCACGTTTTTAAACCGGTGTCCAACGATTCTCAACTGTTGGATAGTGCTCCACGACCGTCCACACCAGTGAACCTTCATCTTCATGCCACGGAGTTTCTCACTGTCATCCTTTGTGCCATTTGTGTCTATGGATTGGGGTCACGTTATGGGCGTTAACCCATCGTCTTCTCCAGTGGATAGGTCGTAAGTCGATAAGCGATTAATGCCCATCAACTTCTTCAGTGGCGACGCCATCTATGGCGTCACCCTGTGGAGTTAGCTTCCATGGGCAATTAACACCCATCGACTTCTCCATGCCACATATTCACAATCAAAAGAAAAAACGCAGGTAGCACAAAACGCAGGCAAAATATTAGAGTACAGAAACCCAACATAAGCATTATAACACAAGGCAACAGTCGCAAGCAATATCTGGATTTCAGAAACCAATAGAAGCACAAAATCGCATATGCATCTGGCCAGAATATGCAAAACGTAATTTAGGGTTTCTAAAACCACAGCAAAAAGTTTTTGTTTAATCGTCTTGTTCGTTAATCACAAATCGCATAATCATAGGGATTCGGAAAACAATTTTAGGAATTAACATAAAGATCAATCAGGAAATAATTTCCAGAACTTTTAAACATGAGAGACTAGAAACAATTCCAGATAAACACATTCTTAAACACAGAATAAACATATGTGATTTTCAGATCAACCAAAAACAAGAACATTCTTCGGATAAAGACAAACATCAAAGCAAAACATCAATTTTTATCAAAATCAATAACAATCAAGCAATGAATCCAAGTAAAATAATTAAAGGAGGCTCTGATACAACTGTTAGAATCCAACTGTGATCAAATCATAGGCGCAACAAATTTTTTTTTACGGATTCCGAACATATCCCGATAATTGTATAAACTTGAATAAAATATAAACGATTTAGAAATCATATCTTGTTCGCTATCCTATTAAAAAATCTTTAAAACTTTTTTCGATTGATCAATCACGAGCTGTTCAAGTATCCAGCCTCTGATGATATCCACAAAGCAATTCTTAACTGCTTTGAGAGGAAAAAGACAGAAGTGTTAGCTTCTAAAAGCTTTTCCCATATTTATAGAAAAATCATAAGAGTCGTCTATTAAAATTAAATCTCTTTAATTATAATTAAAATCCAATTCTAATTATTATTAATTTAATTTTAATAAAATCAAATATCTCATATTTGATCTTTCTTAAACTTTATAATTAAGTCCAACTTAATTGAATTGATTTTTCTTTCACAAATTGCTCTTTGATGTGTGATCTATTAGGTTCCTAATAAATTGGAAATGATTATAAATTGTAATTCTAATTCACAATTAGAATTATATAAATTAAAACTTCTTTTAATTTATCTTTAATTCTCTAATTAAACAATTTATAATCATAAATCATGATTGACTTCTAGCAATATGTTATGATTACCCAAATATTAGGAATGTCATAGTGATTGCTTAACCTGTCCATGCATGACTATAATGTATAATTTAATCCTTTCGTCATTCAGTATTCTAATTGGGTAGAGTATGGATACATTGTCTACTCTTATCATCCAATCATGTTCATTCTTTGCTAATTCGTAATTGATTTATAATTGAAATTTGAAAACACGTTTTCAAATGTCAATTCACTCTGACCAGAGAATTCCATAAATTATAACTAATAAAGAATAGTAGAATATTCTCTCTAATTACTTTATAGTGACGAATCCTATATTGACTTACTCAACTATCTACATATGGTTCATACTGTATCCAATTACTACCGACTGAATTA
>JANZXP010019197.1:0-13513 GCA_027576715.1 Erythroxylum flavicans
TATATATATTCAATCAGATAGATTTATGATAGATCAAGATTGACCATGATTTAAATTATTGTGGAGTAAATTTGAAGCATTATTGGGCTAAAACATAAGGACATAATAATCAGCCATAGTTACAGATACTTAAAGTAAATCGATCCAACTTATATGTTGATATATTTAAGTGTAACATGTTATCAAGTGGACATGAAATTTCTACCGAAATTGGATAGATTTTTCTTAAACCACTTAATTATTTTGGACAAGAAATGATACATGTACAGATGAATGAACCTTAATTGGCAGCTATCACATAAATGAAGAAGTTCTCATTATGTGTGGACATGTGTCATTTTGGTGAGACAAAAATGAAAACAACTTGTTATATGTGGGAGACAAATATTGTCGTGGATATTACAAGGTATTAATGGCTAAATTAAACAAAGATGGTGAGGGACAAAACAATGGACAGCTATTGATAGTTAAGTTGCAAAGTGTGGACAACCCTCTTCAACATGTAGCATGTAAAACAAAGATGTTGGGACCTCTTCCACCTTCATTCCACCGAAACTTTAGCTCTCCTTTGGACCAGAATTATTGAAGAATAATTGAAGATGCTCCCTTCATGTATAGGTCTTCTAAGTTACTGCCTTTGGGAAATAAATTCAGCATGTTGTTTAAGCCTCCAACTATGGACAACTCCTCCATCAACGCCAACTACATACAAGGAACAGATGGGCAGCACATTACCATCTAATTTTAGGTATGTTAAACCACTCTTGTTCATCCTCTTTAGCTGATCACGTGAATGCTTAAGTTGGAACTATGAATTTTCTTATGAATTGCGTGACTGTTTGAGGATGATTTAAAGAAAGTGGTAAGTGTTCTTAACTATGTTTAGAGAAATTCTGTATTAGGATTCTTGTTTTCCTTGAACAATCCTAGTGTTTTGGCTATAACTTAGTCTACAGAACTACAAATTGGGTGATTCCAATTGTAAATGAAACCTAAGACATAACCCTACACATATCTAGAAGATAACTAAACCTAATTCTAGCTGAGTTATATTGAATATTGAAATTGATTATGGTAACCTAATACTGTCCTTGTGTTGAAGTAACTTGTAATATTTGGTACGTGTTTCATAATTTAGAAGGTAAAATGGCATGAGTTTTGAGGATATGAAACTAGAGATATAGGGGAACAAATGTCTGGAAGACTTTAAACCTAATTTGAACATTTGATATGTGAAAATTAAGGAACAAGTGGAGGCATGGTTAAATGAAGAGAAAAACGGTATGGTAAATGGAGAGAAAAATGACTTGTATATCCATGTCTTATGAATGTTATTCAATTGGTGTTAATTGCCAACATATAGATGCTATATATATGGCTTAAAGGTTGTTCAATGGTAGCATGTATGTTGTACATAGTTTAATGGTTCAAAATAAGGGAAACAGTAGGATGAGTTGAGGGATAGAAGATAGACACTTTGATTTTATACTGGTTCATCCCAAACTGTAGGCTACGTCCAGTCTTCAGAATTCTTCCGAGTATTCACTATACTTCATCAAATTACAACTATTCTTTCTTCCTTCTAGAGCCTCTTCAGTTCTCTTATTCCAAGTATTCTTTCAGCTATCTTAGCCTCTCCAGGCTCTCAGCCTTTTCTTTCTCTCACTAGAAAGATATCGTGAGCTATTTTTACAGTAGATTTAGCTCTCCAGTATCGCACTACAGAATTTTTCTTTTCTAAGTATGCTCTTGAACGCTCAAAAATTGCAGGATCAAAGGTTTGTCGAAGAGTTGAAAAGTTGAAAGTTGTTCAATCTTCGACTACGACTCGTATTTATAGTCTAAGTCTCCAACTGCTTCTTTGAATCTTGATAACCGCTTCTTGAGTCTTGATAACCGCTTCTTGAATCTTGATAAATGTTATTTAGTTTAGTTTTGTAACTAACTCCAATTAACTAACTGCTCAACGTACTAACGTATCTTCTGCTTCGTCTGTGTTTTGTATCTTCTGTATCTCCACTTCGTTTGTGTTTTGTATCGTCTATATTTCGCTTCCTCTGTGTCTTACTTCTTCTGTGTTCTACTTCTTCTGTGTTTTGTATCTTCTGTATCTCCACTTCGTCTGTGTTTTGTATCTTCTGTATCTCCACTTCGTCTGTGTTTTATATCTTCTATATCTCCACTTCGTCTTTGTTTTTATCTTCTGTATCTCCACTTCTTGTGTTTTGTATCTTTTGTGTTTCGCTTCCTCTGTGTCTTACTTCTTCTGTATCTCCACTTCGTTTGTGTTTTCTTCTGTATCTCCACTTTTTCTGTGTTTTGTTCTGTATCTTCACTTCGTCTGTGTTCTGTATCTTCTGTATCTCCACTTTGTCTGTGTTTTGTATCTTTTATATTTCTACTTCTTTTGTGTATTTCTTCTGCACACCTAATACACTCATCAAACTAGTTCATTTATTTCTAACATTATTATTAGTTAGTTGTCATCAAAATTAATTATCGTAAAGTCCTCCTGACTTAATATTATAGATATACTTGGAAGGTTTTAAGAAACCTTCAGGGGTCTCCCTCATTGCTGAGTAAGACCATAAAGTTTTCTCGATCACCGTAGACTTGAGACCAATAAAGGAAAAGCACCAAACACGTGAGGGTAGTTTACGATAAATGACAAACAGTGAGCATGCCTTTAAATTGATTTTGTAAAGATGGTTTTTACCTTACTATGAAAAGTATGTTTATGAATAATTCCATTGGTGCTACTACTTGAATTTAAATGTTAATCTTTATGAGATTTACATATGCTTTGATTTAGCATTGAATTGAGTTTTGAATGCACTTGGAAACTAATGAGATGTACACACATTTTGAATTGGCATTAAATTGGAATTTGCATATGCTTTGAATTGGCATTGAATTGGATTTTGCATAGGCTTTAAATTGGTATAGAAATGGATTTTGAATATTTTTTAATTGGTATTGAAATGAGGCGCGCGTATGTATTAATTGTGATTTAGCCTATAGTATGTCGTTAAGTATTTATACATAAGGTTATATCGATCAGAGTATATCCAAACGTGCATGGTGGTGTTTGGGGGGGCATCTGTCACTAACATAGGTGGTGTTGTGTCTGTCAGTATGTCCTGTGAGTTGCCCTCTACACGTGTGGAGTATATATTATGCTAACACTGTTACGAGTAAGCGATACAGAACCAGCTGTGTAACCACTGATTTATATGTAATGCTAGCATTGTTATAAGTAAGCGATGCAGAACCAGCTTTATAATAATTAGTATATAGAGGTTAATCAGGCACGAGTAAGCGATGCAGAACTAGCTCCGTGGCCTTATACCTAAGGGTACCATATGGAAAAGAAAAACAGTGATATGTTATGTTTTAAAAGAAAGTTCATGAAAGTACTGTTTGCCATTACTTTTTACTTTATAAGAAAAGTGGAACTTGATCTTAGAAAAATATATATATGTTTTGTTTTAAGTATGCATTAATCTTATGAAAAAAAAGAATGTGTTTTCTAAGAACATTGATTATTACTCGAAAAGAAAAGAAATTGTTTTCGACGAGGTTAACTTTTGTGTAAATGTTTTTTTTTTGGAAACTAATAACACTCACTGAGCTCGTTTAGCTCACCCTTTAGTTTCTGTTTTTAAATAAAACCTCCCAGCTGCACATTCAGGGGGTTCAGTAAAAGGGACTCCACCTTGCTAGTAGTCAATTTCGTCGAGTGCTGCTGTGTAGGCATTTTTATTTTGCTTTGTACATATTTTTTAGAACTGTTGCATAACTTTGAACATATTTTGGAAAGTACATTTGTATAAAGAATGCATGTGTATAAAGGTTTTTAAATGAAATGCATGACATTGTTTTAAGCTTTTCAAAGTTTATTGATGTAACTATTTGAGACTGCACGTGAGTGGATTTGAAGTCCACAATTTGGAGTTGAGAAATTGATGTGATAATAGAAGTGTTTTAAACTTTTACAGGGACTTTGAAATTTTTGGGATGTCAAATTACAATAGTTGTGCTGCCGAAATTTTTAATAAATTGAAAAACAAAACTTCACTGTTTACATTTCTTATTATGAATTGAAGCTTTTCCTTAACAAAGACAATAGGCTTAGCTTCATAGGAACTTTCCAGCTGACTCGCATATCGACTAGAGAGTCATTGTAGAGTGTTGAGTAGATCGCTAGTCATTATAGGATAGGAGCATGTCAAAATAGGTGTCATATCCTAATTAACATGCATATTCATCCCAAAGACACTTAAACCATAAAAATCACAAGTTACAATACCTTTACAAACTAAATGACCATGTTCAAAGCTAAACTAATTCCATTCAATTCTTTCTGTTGACACATTCAAACATATGCACAAAGTATTCACACTATGTCAACCTAATCAAAAGCTAACTCAATTGAAAATTTCACACACAATTGATACAAAGGAAAAAATCATATAGATATGATATGTCATTGCATATAGGTCCCCACACTTGAACAACACTTTGTCCTCTATGTGAAAAACAAGAACAATACAAATAAAGATAAATAACAACAAAGATAAAGTTAAATTAATAATACTTATGGTGTTTCAACGGTGATGGTATTAGTGATAATGGAATTTGGAGACATCCTATGCCATAAAATTCTAGCAATTCACTTCCTATAAAATAAACATTAAAAAATAGAAATAACAAAGCACCAATAAAATATAAATAAACAAACAAATAAATCCTATGCCTTAGGTTGCCACCTAAGTAGCGCTTGTTTAAAGTCATTTACTTGACGCACTCTACCTTCTACCCTTAACATGGGTCTATTATGAGTAGCTTGCATCTACCTGTGTCGCCCAATTTCAGTTTCATAACCTGTAAATAAGCTAAATGTTGCAATATGATAAGAAGGAAAATTTTGATAAAATAAAGAAAATCAATTAAGTTCAATAATTCTTTTTTAACAACAAACTGTCAATAAAATAAGGAATAATGAAACTTCTTAAATCATGTATTAAATCCAGCAATTTTTCTTATAAGAAGGAGAATTGTTCTTCTTTTGCAATCACCCTCATCCCCTCTTCTTCCTTTGCTCCTTGAACAGAAACTTCCTTATATTCTTCAAGCTCTATGTTTGCTGTCATTTGTTCATCTTCCTCTTTTTCATCATTTCAAGATTCAACTACATCAATTCTCATGAACGAGTTTCCCTCTTTTGAATTCTTTCATACCTTATTCATATTGAATTCCACTTGTTCATTGTTGGCCCCAGGTCTCGGTTCTTATTTCATGGTGTCAAGGCGCCAGAATTGGAGTATTTTTCAAATAAAAATAATTATATTTATAATTATTACCAAAATAAAAGGAATTTAATTCCTTGGTGGGAGCAAAATAAATACACAAACAATTAAACTAAATAGCCTAGAATAAATTTGACATGAAAATAAATTAAAAGACGTCATAGAGGGACCCCTTTTTAATGTATAAAAATAATAATATAATAAAATAAATAAATGAATAAATAATTATATAAATAAATAAAATTAATAGAAGGAGTAAAAACAAATACTCAACAATTTAAAAAAATATAGAATAAAATGGACATGAAAATAAATTGAATTGGGCATTAAGTGAATAAATAGCAATTGAATTAATGAATTAAAAGCAAAGTGTAGAAGAGAAAGAGTCACGGGTGTGAGAAATTTCTCACGCCTGTGACAGCTATTGAGGCACGATCGCGACTTTCCTGTCAAAACACATAAGTCGCGATCGTGCTTGTGCAGAATCACGGCAAATGGTGAACAGTGGCGAAAATTCAAGATTCGTAGCACGATCGCGACTTTCAGTGAACAGTCATGAAAAATCAAGTTTGTCGCGATAGTACTTAAGCATGATCGTGACTTTCCAGTCATGCATTCTAACTTCAAAACTTCATAACTTCAATTCATAAATTGAAAAATTACAAATTTTATATCATTGGAAAGCTAAGAAAAAGATATACAACTTTCATGAAAAAAATTTTGCCAAATTTTGCCTAAATCATTACAGTTTATTCCTCAAAGTTTCAGATCACATTTTCCCCATTTTTCCTCTTTTCTTTCCATTGTCAATAAATATATCTATTAACTATATCCAAAAGACCCAAATCCAACATTTAAATTCATACATATAAATCTCCCTTTAATCAATTTACTTAAAGGAATCCCATCAAAAGATCATCACACAACCAATAATCTCACTTCCAACCATAATGACAATTTAACAGAAAAGAGAATTCTTGCACACATATATATATCAGTGAATCTCCGCAACTTTCACTCCCAGACAAAAATAGAGTTAGTGCACAACTTCATACTTCATATCAGAAACCACATCAGTAGCATAATACAAAAATTACAATATTGAATGCTCATGCATGATATGCTTTTAAGTACAAAAAGTTTCTAAACTAACTAGTTACAAAAGTCTAAAATTCTTGGAGTTGCCAAAGCTTTGCAAATGTTCAGTGATCTGCTTTGTCTATACCTAAGAGTGGAAAAAAAATTTGTAGGGTGAGCTGGAAAACTCAGTGGCTAATATGTTTATAGCCAGCGATAACGAACCGCCCACAAATCAAGCACACACATGCATATATATAGTATTATTTTAATTTCAGCAGATCACAACATTCGCATTCTAAATTTGAGAATTTTACATAAACATGAATACTCACAAATCAATTAATAATCAGATCATAAAACTCAATTATGCTTTATACTCAACAATTCAAAATGCAATGCACAAACACAATGGCGAAACCGAAGTTTACACCATAAACGGAATAAGTCCATTTTTCGGAGCTCATATGCCACAAGCAGGTAGTCAGGAGAAGGCTTTAGTTCAACGTGCAACGAACAGAATGATATCTCTCTTACCCACATAAGCAGATTTTCTTATGCATACATATTTCATAACATATTCATGTTTTTCATGCTTCTTAAAATTTTTTTTTCGATAATACAACAGCAGCAAAATCCTTACATAACAAGCTTGATATTAAATTCACAGAATATTTTTCATACATTCACAATGAGTAAAAGCAAGCATTTAAGTATACATACAAACAAATAATTTTCAGCTCATCATCACAAAACTATAAACATATTACCCACCTAGTTACTTGATATTTCCAAGATCAAGTTTGTCTCTTCTCTTGTTATTGCCTTCGATAATCTTGGTTCTTAAGAGCAAACAAATTTCCATTTAATCATCATACACGAATAACGCTTCCATAAGCTTAAATATTTATGAATGTACTTAAACTTAATCTATTCTTGATTTATCTAAATAGAAGAACTAAGATCTAATCAAGTTTTATAAAAATCTAAGGAGAAGAATTTTGGTTTTCTACTTTTCTCTTCATTTTCAGCACATAACCTATCTTCTCTACTTCCTTCTTCTATCAAAATAAAAAGAATAATAAGGTTTACCTAAAAAGAAAACTCAGCTGATATTCTTCATCCTCTTCTTTATCCTTGCTCTTTTCTTTCGTTCTTCTTTTCTATGCTTCGGTTTTCACCTTCTCTTCTTTTTGTTTCTTTTACAACTTTCTCTCTTTTTCTTTCTTAACACTCGCAACTCTCTTCTCTTCTTGTCTTATTAGTTTAAGACAAAAATTTAACCTTCCAATCTTACCCTTCCTCATTCAATCTAATGCCTTCTATATCTTTATCTTCATTTTAATTCTTCCTTTTTATCTATGCTACCTCACGAAAATAAAATAAAGACCAATTTAAACTCTAAAAATTTTTAATCCATAAATTTTACTTATATTCGTGCTTTCTAATTTAATAAAATAAATTCTAAGAAAATTCGGGGCCTAACATTCATCACCAATCTGAAGGATAAGGTTGCCTTCATAGGCATGTACCAAATCTCCTCCAGTGCTTAAAAATGGTTTACTAAGAATTAATAGACAGTTTCAATCCTCTTCAAATTTTAACACGAAGAAATCTATAGGAATGATAAAATTGTTCACTGTTATAGGCACGTCCTCCTTCACACTAAACAATTTCTTTATTGATCCAACTAAATAATCATAAAAATTGGCTTCAATTACCTAGCTCCATTTTTCTTTTGAAAATTGAAAAAGGAATAAGATTAATACTTACAACTAAGTCACATAAGTATTTAAAAAATTCTAAATTACCAACTTCGCAGGGTATAGTAAAACTCCTTGGATTTGTCAACTGTGAGGGCGTGTGGTTAGTAATTAGGGAGTTGCAGCTTTCTGCCATGAAGATTGTTTGATTTTCATCCCAAGTCCACTTGCTTCATTATATGTTTTTGAGAAACTTTGCATACACGGGTATGCTCTTCAAAGCTTCCACAAAGGGCAAGGTAATTTCAATTTCTTCAATTTTTCTTCGAACGATGCAAATTGTATATCCATTTTGTTCTTCTAAAGTCTTTATAGGAATGGTATTTTTAGTAGATGTAAAGGAGGAGGAATATAAGGAGAATCTTCATTCTTATCTTCATACTCTTCATTCTTCTCTTAGTCTTCCAAAAGGTGGGTTTAGCTTGTTTTTCTATTGGTTCTTCTAACTTTATCCCACTCGTAAGTGTGATAGCCTTAAAATTGTTCTCTTAGATTTACTTCAGTATTGCTTAAAAGGCTCTCCCCACTTCCCGTCAATAACACATTGATAAGCTGGCCCACTTGAATCTCTAAATTCTGAATAGAAAAGGCATGATACTTTGCTACTTGCTCGAATTTCCCTTCTAAATTCATGAGCTTGTCTAATTTTGAATCATTTTCACTAAAATTGTCTCGATGAAATCCCAATGGACCTTGATTTCTCAACTAAGTCCTTGCATTGTTAGTTTAAAAGAAATTATCGTGATTCTACCGGCTAGTTTTGTATGAGTTTGAATAAGGATTGTTACATCCTTGACCATATTGTGCTCCCATAAAGTTGGGTTGTTGCACATTGTTGTTTCCATTACGAAGAAATTAGCTGTGATATGGCTCTCTTATCCACACAACTCACATCTGTGCTTAATTGCTTTGAATGGAGAGAAAGAGGTGCTATCAGGCTGTTTAATTGCTTGGTAAAGTTGTCAATTTCAGCCTACAATGTTGTTATTGAATCTTTAGCAATCATTCCTTTTAGATCCTAGAAGGTTGACCACTGTCTACTTTGTTTCGATGTCTAAAGAAAACTATTATTTGACATCTCTTCTAACAAAAATTGTGTCACTTGCACTGATGGACATGTAATTCCTTGATGATAGGCATTAAACCGTAGCCTCATAAACTCCATAAGGGTTCTTTGCTCTCTATGATGTATTTTTCCACCATCATTCTTTCTATCCCTTCTTAGTGTTTAACTCTTCAGATTCCTCATTCTTGCCTTGTGATGTTTAGATTAATGTGCCTTCTACTTTGCATTCAAACTTTCCTTTTTTTTATTTCTTGGGATTGGATAACTCAATCATACAAGAAAGGATAACAATTCCTTAAATCAAAAGAATTCAAATCGTCCTAATGCTAAAATTTTTAGCAGTGACACCAAAAAATTATTGAGCAAGTTTTATATCTAATAATAAAAATTTCAATACTTGTTAAGTATACGGATCACATCTTGTAGTATAAGAGGTTAATTGGTTCTTCTAGCTTTTTCCCACTCCTAAGTGTGATAGCCTTAAAATTTCTCTCTTGGACTAACAATTTGAACCTAGCTTTGTCAAAGGTATTCAGAAATTGATTTGAATTAAATTTAAACAAAAATGAAAAAATAAAACAAATAAAACAAATAATCAAATAACAAGTGAGCTACCAATAAAAACCAACGTTTGATCAAGATTGAATATTTAGGAACTATTCTTCCATTATTTTATTCCTTTACTATTATTAATTTAATTTATGTGTTTGGTCCTAAATTTCCTAAGATGTTAATTATTCTCTCTCAAGATCTAATCAATTAACCTTAATTGAATACGAAATTTCCAGATTTGCAATCTCTTGATTGACAAAACTATTCCTAACTTATTTAATTATATATGAAGCTATCGAATAGACAATCAATTTCACAAGCAAGATCTCTCTTCAATTGAATGTTAACTTGATAATCGTGGGTTAATTTGTCTAAGTCACTTCCTTTCTTTTTATCCAAGTTACTTCTTTTTTTGTCCAAGTTACTTCTTTTTTTGTCTAACTCACTTCCTTTTTTCTTTGTGAGTTTTGGGAATATCCCCATTCATAGGTCCAAGATTCATATCTATGAATTGAAAGGTTAGAATGATCCACTCTGCAATCAGCTGTTACAATAAGTCTTCAAATCGTTCAATTGAAAAATGGAAACCCTTTATTAAATTGCTAACTCTCATTGCACAACTTAACATTGATTACTTTAACTCACTCTCTCAATTCGTTGCCAAGTTTATGCATGAATAATTATCACAAACATCTAGAAATATATTAAATTCAGCAATAATTAAAAGTCACAAAATAATTCTAAAATAATTCCTAATATGAATTTATAAATTTATGAACATGTTTCACATCTTAGAATTCAAATTACACATCAAGGATAAAGAAAGAAAAAAATAAAAGAGAAAAAATTCTTTAATGCCTTGATTTGGAATGCTAGAATTTTTTGATGTTCTTCTTGATCTCCCATTTTTTGTTGTATTTCACATTCTTATACAGTGCTTTAGGTACTTGGGGTCATTTTTATGATTTTATATCTTGTTCAATTTCAAAAATAGCCCTGAACCCTGAAGCGGATGAAAACATTCACCCCTGAAAACTCTATACCACAATCGTGCCCTTGGAGGCTCAATCGTGCTTTATGAGTTTTCCTCTTTGGCATGATCGTGCCTCCCATACATGATTGTGGTCTAGTGTGGGACGACCATGCCTTGCTTCCTACTTACTCCTTCTTCTCTGTTCTTTAATTTCTTGATTTTTAGCACTCATAAATGCATTAAGCACCTCATAAAACATAAAATTAAGATGCAATTCTTGCTGTAAACCAAACAAACACTTAGAAGACATACAAACATTAACAATAACATAATTCTAAGCCTATACATATGATAATCATCCAAGAAATACTTAAAAACACACTTAAACATCTAGTAAAACATAATACAATCTATACCTATCACTTACTAATTAGTGGAAGGTCATTTCATTTGTGTTTTTCTTTTTGCATATTGTAAATTTGATAGTGAAGGATAGGTTATAGGTAATAAAGGAAGCCATAGCGACAATCTATAGTAGTATCGTGTATTGGAGTACAACACCTAAAAAAGTTAAAAGTTTTGAAGCAACTATATGATAACTACGCTTTCCATACACAATAAGTTAGCTTTGGATTACTCACTTAGATGAAATTCAACATTTAAGATATTTGAGTTAATAACTAAGTATAATAAAGTGTTTATTAGGATGAGACAAAAATATTCTCAATATATTTATTTACCGATAGAAGAGAAATAGGAGTTGACTAAAGCAATTTGTGTGAAATTGGTGATATTTCATAATGCTATTGATTTGTTCTTAGGCACAAAATTTTTAGCTTCACGCATTTTCTTTAGCTTCATATACAAGATCAATCCAGCATTATCTTGTTGATTTTTTTAATTCCAATGACTTGATCCAAATTATGGTAAAGCAGATGATAGAGAAATTTGATTCTCATTGTTCTATGATAGAAAAAACCATGACAATTGGTTATGTGTTAAAAATGAGATATATATAAGGTGGATAGGCTATCTTTTCTTATCAAAATTTATATGAAGAACAAACTTAAGCATATGTTGATTTCATTAAACAATTATGGTATGATTTCTTTAATGATTATCAATTGAGATTGGATAAAGATCATGATTGTAGTAATTTAGTTTTAGTATCAACTTCATCTTCATCTATTATTTATATAACAAATGAAGGTGTGATTCCTGAATTTAAAGAATTCATTAAAGAAAAAAATTCCAGGACTTCTTATAGTAGGATGAAGTTTGGCAACTATTCGGATGTAGGTTTTGTGATTGCAGTTGAAAAGATGCAATTCATCATATTATCATAGTGGAAGTTACATAAAGGTTATTATCCAATAATGCAAGCAATTACACAAGATCTCTTATCAATTCCAATATCTACTACTACTTCAGGTTTTACTTTTAGTATTAACGATTGGATAATGAGTCCTTAACATGCTCAACTTCATCCTAAGATTATAGAAGCCTTGATGTTTGCCTGAATTTAGTTAGGTAATTAAAATATTTAAAGTAAACTATATTCTTTAAAATGTGTTTTTTTTAGCTTAATAATTTGAACAATGGTATAATGCGTAAAATTTTATGCCATACTATTGAACTTGCTTTACATTTTGACAAATTTTAGCATTGAAACACTATTCTTCTTAAAGACATTAGACCTTAAATTAAAATTTGTTTTCAATTTATTAATAAAAGTTAATTTTTATTTTAAATATTTTTATTAAGTTTGGGTTTGAGTTGTAAGCTTCGGCCCTAAACCCCTACTTAGATTTCAAGTCAGTTCGTAAGTAGGACAAATCATTCCTACTATTATATATCAGTTTACTAAACCTGGAGCAAGGAAGATCACTAGGAGCAAATAACAAAATTCCAATATATACAATTATAAAATTACATTAAAAAATAAGTCTAAAAGAAGTAACTCAGTCAAAGCAATTACTTATAGAAGAGGATATGGTAGCAACAAATGAAAATAATTCATTAGAGATTTATATAGAGGTCATGATCCCTATAAAAGTGGAAAAATATATTCATTATACATGTAAAAATAAAGTTAGAGATCAGAAACATGTTTCATTGATAATGTTTTTACATATACAATTGTAAAAAATACTACATATGCTCTAAAATGTATTGAAGAATGTCAGCGAACAAATGACTGAAAAGTTAGGAAGAAGAAATTCAAATTGAGCTAAATTCCTTGAATAGTTATAAGTTGTTTGGACTAGTAGTGCCAATACCAAAAGATGTAAAACTATTCAATATAAATAGGTATTCACCTAAAAACGAAATTTAGAAAAATATAGGAGTAAGATACAAAGCATAATTAGTATTGAATTCGAGGAAACATTAACTCATATAATAGATTCGATCACTTTTTAATTTTTAATAAGTTGATGGCTTAACAAAGTCTTGATATGCAACTAATGGATTTCGTTATCTATATAGATCAATAAATTGTGACATTTATATGGAAATCGTTTAAGGATTTAAACTATTTAAAATAAATAATTCTAAATTCCCATTACCTATACTTAATAAAGTTACAAAAGGATTAAAGCAATCTGTTTGCAAAGGGATTGAAGCAATCTGTGTGAATTCAGTAATAAAAATCCTTTGTTGCCTAAGAGGTATTCTTCCTGTAACACCCCAACTCTCGCCGGACCCGAACCCGATATCGACAGTGATACCTGGATCCGTGCCCCGCGAAGATGGCATGTCACATCACTTAACA
>JANZXP010019252.1:0-13509 GCA_027576715.1 Erythroxylum flavicans
TAGATATTTTGTTCCTGAAAACAATTCAGTCCACCTATTGAATAATTCCAACTTCATACAAAGTTCTTTAGCCAAGTCCTATTGGTCTTCTGATGGTACAGAGGTATACTGAGGATCCTTTTTGGCTAATCTAGTAAACAATTGAGCTTATGGGATTGCCGACTCCAACATCTTAAAGGTTGAGTTCCATCTTGTAGGACAATCCAAAACCAACTTCTTTGTGCAGGGAATGCATAAAGTTTATGCAACATTTTCAAAAGTTTCAACTCTTTTAGGAGTTGTAATCTAATATAAATCACTACTTCGAATACACTCTATTGCTTCCTTTATCATCTCCAACCTAACCTTCACAATCAAGTTAAGAATATGCGCAAAAAAATGCATATGAAATAAGTTACCTCCAGCCAATAAACTCCCAACTCGCACCTTTCCCTTCAACTTCTCAATCATAGCATCATTTGTGCTACAATTATTGACTGTGATACAGGAAACTTTGTCGTCGATGTTCACAGTCATGAAACAATCTTTCAACACATTTGCCAATTTTTCATTTATATGCGGTGTCGGTATATAAACAAACCTATCATAAAAAAGCATAACAATAGAAATCATAAATTCATAAAATAATGAAATTAAATAAATGATAATAATATTAAAGAATATAAATTACCTCAAAAGTTTATTGTTGGCTTCCAATCATTATCAATATAATGTACCGTCGCCATGTAACCCTTCTGTTAGTTATCAGCTGTCCATATGTTCGTTTTTATGGCAATTCGTCCTTCAACACTCAACAATACTCTTAATGTTTCTCTCTTCTTCTACTCATAAAATTTTAAAATATCACTTCTCAATGTATTCCGACTTGGAACCTTGAAATTCGGTTAGAGTGAATTGAGAAATATCGTGAATCTCTTGCTTTCAACCATAGCCAATGCATGTTCATCTCCAACAATCATATTAGCCATCAAAATTCTTGATCTCTTATTGTCAGAAGTTGTTACAGTTATTTCATTCTTTCCCTTCATAAGGTCAGAGGTCAAAAATGATTGACGTCCTAAAACTATCTTCCTTCTAGTACATGATTCGGTATGTCTCTTTAAATGAGACTTTCTACCTTTCGAACCACTTGAGTACAACTTATGACAATAATTTCATTATGCTTTGTCAATTCCCTCAATCGATGTAGTCTTCTTAAAGTGATTCCAAACATCACTTTTCAGTTGACTAACTTGACTTCTAATTGAACTTTTATCATCACTCAGTGTTGAAATAGAAGTTTCCACTTCTACCTCTGGTTCTGAATTAGAGCTCTCAACTTAAGGAATAATATGTTCATCCATCTAGCAAACCAACCATAAAACCACTAGAAGTTTCCATAACTAACCAACCAAGCAACCACTATGAGGGTAGTATATTAGAAAATAATGACTAAAGGAATTGAACATTTACGTGTTCAATATTTAATCTAGCAATTGATTACCTCGATCAAGAAACTAATCACATATATTAGAAAATCAATAAAAACATAAGCATTAAAGAACAATCCAATACATGAATAAATAAAACACTAGATATAAAAAAGAATCGTAATTAATGCACAGGGCCATGTTTGAGATCAAATAGACAAAAAGAAAGGAGACAATAACAATATATATAGATAATAGATGTCTGAATCTGGAACAATATCAATAGGTCTTTAATAAGTTTCTTCTTCTTGTTTTTGTTTATCATGAGCTGTATATGAAACTTTCAGGAAAATGAGCTGTATATGATTTCTGCTTATAATTTAAGATGTTTATGATCTTCAGTCTTCAGGTGTATTGTTGTTGTTATTTCAAAGACAGTTGGCCTATGCATTCTATATCCAATCCAACAAATTTCCCCTCTGCTATATCGTTTTTGGCTTTTTCCCTTTTGCACGTCCTAAATCCTAATTCATCTATTTTCTTTTTCTTTTGAATTTTTAGGATCATATTTGTGACAAAGGAAATTAAACCACTAATTTTAAGATCAAACTTTATCATCACCAGTAAGTAAAACCTTGGTAATACAGCACCAAATAATATCATTAGGCTTTATTTCTGAAGTACCAAAAACAATGGTGTAGCATTATGGCACTGAGTACTAATACCAGTTAAAATGAATATAAATGTTACGTTGAATCTTAAATTATCCCGTTGTGATCTTGACGGAGATGCATTCTAGACTGCTACAGTCCATTAGCCCTAATATGATGACTCTCAGTCTCAGCAGTCATTGCGCCGTTTGCTAGACAGCAATGTAATTTACACAACTATCTTATATGCTTTATCAATTGGTTAACTTCACACTTGGCTACATTTCACAACTACATTTCATTGCTTCCCCTATTCACAACTACATTTCATTGTGCTCAATTGACAAGCACCATTAGTAATGCACTCAAAAGAAAACAGAAAAATTAGAAATCATTTAATCAAACACTTAACGTGCATACTGCATAATGTACAACTATTCAAATCACAACCACAACCACTCCTTATCATCAGTAAAATCGCAATTAAGAAGTCCACATTCCTCTCTAAACATTCATTCAAGTTTAAATGTTCATGAATAAATGAATAATATGAGAAAACCAAGTACCAACCTTACTAAGTAGACGGTGGCGACCCGCTAGAATGACGGAGAGATGCGGCTCAACCGGTGGGAGAGATGGAGAGGGAGGTCGATGGTGACGATGGAGAGGAATGAGGGTGACGCCTGACAACGGACGAGAGAGAGGGCCGAGGGTGGGAGTCTGGGTAGCAGAGTCGGAGGTGGGAGGGCCAAGGGTGGGAGAGTCGGAGAGGGGTGGGAGTGAATCAAAATATAAGACACAAACGACATCATTTTCTGCTTGCAAGATAACGATGTCATTTTGTCCTTATTTATTTTTAACGTTACCAACATAAAACAATGTCGTTTTATGTTTAAAGCAAAACGATGTCGTTTAAGCTACGGTAGAAACGAGTTAAACTTACACAAAACAATGTTGTTTTATTTAAAACAAAACGACGTCGTTTTATGCTTAACTAATGGGCGGGTCGTAGGCGCAGGTTAGCCTGTCCACCAGTTCCACGGTCCACGGGCTGGCCCGCGGCCCATCCACCCCTGACTCGTGGCTTGGCTCGTTATTGCACAGACCATACCCACCCAGTCAGTGGCTCGACCCGTGAGCCGATTTGATTGAACGAAACTCGTTGAATATGGGCCGGGTCGGGCCTGACCAATATTGACATCCCTATTCACTCTTCAAAATTTCACACCCTCTCTATCTACCCCACGAAACTCCCTCTCCCACTCTTTAAGATCCTTCATCTTCTATTAGATTCTTGGTATTTTCTTCATCTTTTCCATCAATCTTATAATCCTTTACTCTTATCATGCATTAATAATTCAAAAATACAAGGATTTAGTTAAGATTTTATCTTTCTCTAAAATGAATTCATCTCTCTTTCTCTTACTTTTGCATATTTTCATCTTCCAATGGCTCTAAAGAAGATGGCAGCTCAGAAATCGACTGACGAATTGCACCTTTAAGTCTCTGGTGAAGGTAAACCTGATTTGGTGACAACTTTTTATACCCCATTCCCTATTTATTCAGAGGATGGAGGTATGCATTTCCGAGACCTTAGAGATGGGGAATTAATTACTCCTCGATACTTTGACTTTGAATTATTAGAAACTATAGGAGTAAGGAGAAATGTTGAGCGATTAGCTACGAACATAGGTTGGAATAGATTCATTCGTTGTGATGTGCCTATTTACCCTATCATGACTATAGAGTTTTTCACTACAGTACGCTATAATCCTAAAATGGATGTATTCTGGTTTAAGTTAGTTGGCGATGTTCATAAACTTGATTATCATGTCATTCGTGCAATTTTTAATTTATCAAACATAAAAATTCTAGATGATCACGATGACTTTGATGTAGATAATTACTCGAAAACTCTAACATGTGAAAAAAAATTTGACTCTTGAAATGCGCCAAACACTTTAATCCGAAGCACCGAGCATTTACTTTTGCATAAATTTATTTGCTTAATGGTGTTTAATAAAATTGAAAGTAATAAATGCTCGGTCAAAGAACTTTTCTTTCTTTAATGTATGAATTGAAAAATAAAAGTCAATACTCCTTATAGAAGTTTTCGATCAATAGTGAGTGTTGTGAATAAGAAGAGCTCTTATTTTGGCATGTCTCATATTGTTTCTACTTTGGTTTTGTTTTACAACTTTGATGTGGATACTATACGTAAAACTCAATACGATATGTTTGATATATCTTATTTGAGGCACTCTGAAATTTTGGAGCTCTATTATATGGAACTCTAAAATCCTCAGACGCGCATTATAGTGAAGAACAGGAAGGGTAAGGTTATAGTCGCTTCCCGACCCTCTACATCCTAAGCGATCTCAGAGCTAGAAGAAGAAGCGGTGGAAGAGGAACCTATTGCACCAGTAGAGGTCGATAGATTTCAGTAAATCCTCAACCAGATGGCCTCCAATCATCAGCACATGACATCACAAATTAACGAGCTCGGCACCCAAATGAGGCAAGTCCACAAGGAGCAGCAGTACTTAAAGAAGAAATTCCTCAAATTCTTTTAGAAGAATAATTTTGAAGCCCTTTTGCCAACACAGTCACTACTGCCATCTCCATAAGCCTTTCTTACCTTACTCTTTTAAATTTTGTTAATTCTTTTGTTTGGTTTACTGTCTTTTGTTTGATTTGTTGTCATTGTTTTTTGGTTTGATTTCTTTTGTTTAGTTTCATGTCTTTTATTTGGTTTGCTATATTTTTTTTGGTTTGATGTCATTTGCTATATGTTTTTTGGTTTGATGTCATTTTCTTTATTTTTTTGTTGCCTTGTCATATTGAGGACAATGTGTTCTTTAAGTGTGGGGAGGTCATACTTGCATTGTCAATTGCATCGTGTTAATCATTGTTTGCATTCTATTAAATAGGATGTATGCTTAGGCATATCAAGTTATTTTGTGTTAATCAATGGAACTGCACTTGAATCATTTAGATTGGTATTGCAATGAGATTATGTCATGCTAGTTAGAATTAGATTGAATGAATGCTTGAACTTGGATTAGGCTACTTGAGTAGAAAGTGAACCATGTTGACTGATGAAAAGCAGTTGGTTACATAAGCTTGTTCATAATTTGACATTTGGGCAATAAGGTAGTGCAAAGATGCATAATGAATTTTCATTCGAGTCAATGTGAGGATTAAGCCTATATGACTTCATCTATAGTCATTATATTTCTTTGTTGTGTGATGCTTCCTTAGGTTATTACTTTCAGAACTTGCTTTGAATCGATTTGAGTCTACTAGATGCATACTTAATAGAGATGATTAAGGCCTTTTTTACGATTAACCCTTGGCTTAAATGACCTACCCTTTTTGTGATCCCTTGCTACCCCCGTTGAACCTTAACCATTTTGTTTCTTGAAAATACCCAAAAATTTTAAAACCTGAAACCCCATTAACCTACTCATTCACAAGCTTAGTAGAGTATTAAGTAATGCATTAGTTAGGATCATTGTGAAAGTTTTTACGAGATGAGTTGAAGATACTTCTACTTTTGAATCACATGGTATTTAGTTGCCATTTTATTCATAGTTTCTTCCATGTATTAAGAACAAGAAGGAAAAGTGAAAAGAAATGAAAAGAAAAAGAAAATAAAAAGGAAGAACACTTGAGTAACATAAATAAGTGGAGAGTATTAGCATATTTACACTTATGTATCTCGGAATTATATTTTATTATCCCTTTTACCCACTTTCTACTTTACAAATGCTTGTGTTAAACTCTTTACCCTCTTCACCCACCTTAACCCTTACCACATTATAACCCTAAACAAGTTTTTTTGGATCTATTTATGCATGTAATCATTGTAGAGGAGAAGTTGGTATACTGGCAAGCCTATGATAATGTAGTTTCCTATAGGAAGTTTGAGCGAAACGCTAACCATCAAACACATGAGAGAAATGAATGAAACCATAAAGAAGATTCATTTTTCATCTATACTTATCTTTGAGTGATGGTGCCATTTATTGAGGTTGCTTATGTAGACTAATGAAAAAGTATTCATGATATGTGCAGTAACTTGATATTTGAGTTAGCTAAAATTTGAGGGATTGTATACTTTGATCTTTGTTAAAATGAAGTGATGGAATTGATTGGCTGTATTTATTTTGCTTGAGGACAAGCAAAGATTTAAGTGTGAGGAAGTTGATAGTTGTGAATTAATCTATGGTTTTCTAAGTATTTGGCATGTGTTTCTTGCATAATAGTTTATTATTATTGCATTTTAGGATTTATTTTGTATGTTTTCGTTTAGTTTGATCGTCATTGTTGTTCTTTTATGTTTGATGTTAATTTAGGATAAGAATTGATCATTTGTATGTGGGAATGAAGATTGAGCAACTTAGAGATTCAGCTAGAGACCAAAGAGGAGAAGAGAAGAGGAAGCATTTTGTTCCACGATCATAGGAATCATGCCAATTCCCACGACCGTGGGATGTTTTATCCAAGAACATATGTGGGGTTCAATTAAACTTTAGGTTTTCTGGACTATATAAGATATTAAACTCCTATGGAAAAGGGAGGACATGATACCTCTGTAGAGAAGAGCCTTTTTGATTGAAAAATCTAGGTTTTGAGTCTTGAGGAAGGTGGAGATTTAAGGATTATCAACCATAATTGGGAAAATAACACATCAACACCAGAATTTCCAGATTTTGGAAAAGAAGAGAAGGAGTTTTCTTTATTCAATTTTCTGTAATTTTTATCTCTTCTAGTCATTGTAAGTTGGAATATTTGAATGTTGGTGATGTTATACAGACCATGAGTGGTTGATTTGTTTTTAGGGATTACTTTTGAATTATCTTGTTAAACTCCTATTTTATTGATTTGAATGAAAGATGACTTTGATAAATGTTGATTATATTTATACCTTGCAATAAATTTAGAGATTGAGTAGGCTAATCTATGTAGGATCGTGCAACGAGAGTTAGTGTTCTATAGACTTACATTCATCACGTTGATTGATTAATTGAAAGAGAGATCTTGGTTAATTTAATTGATCACCCGTAGGATAACTTAATAACTAGTTAAGTTGGTATAGTTATTTAGTAGATTGAGAGATTGCTTAATCAACTTCATTTAATTTGATTAGGGGCAATTAATTACACTTTAAGAGAGGGTAGTTAATATAATTGGACATCTTAGGTGAGACATAATTCAGTTAATAAATAGGAGGGAGACAAGATAGGGAGAAAGTGATCTCTAGTCATTAAAACCTTGAATTCCAATTTTCTGCATTTTGGTATTGTCAATTGCTCATTGATAGTCATGTAATTTTAATTTAATTTTCCAGTTTATTTTCATTAAATAATTTCGTTCCTTAAACAAAGTGTAATCTAAATTAAGTAGTGTCTAGGAATCAATCCTTATAGGATCGATATCTAATTTCTAACTACAAGTCACGACCCGTATACTTACGGTTTTTAAGCATAAAACTAGTAGACTATTTTGCAAAAATCATAAACAGTCATTTGAAGCTAATGGTTCTTAAAAGTTTGAGGATATTTTGATAGTAGCTAATAAACTCTCTTAGAAACTAAGTCATTTTTCTTTTAGAAATCACTTTTAAAATAAGGCCTTTTCACTATTTTTTTACACTAAAAATATTTTTACAAAAACCAATGAACTCTTGGCTAACTCTTGTTTATCATTAACCAAAATTATTTTTCCTTAATTCATTCAAAAAAAGAACAATAAGATTTTAAATCAAAACTTGATTATTTCTAACTAAACTACTATAATACTATTGGTAAGGTTTAGGAATAAAGACAATTGGCTTATGCTTTGACAAAAAATAAATGGAGCAATTATTGGACCAATGTTAAAATAATTTAAAACTCTATTATAATGGAGATAGGCATAAATCAAAATTTAAAATATTTATCAATAGCAATTAAGCTTATTTTTAAAAATTGGAATTATTTAACTTCAAGTTTTGAAGTTTGTAGGAATTTTTCCAAAACACTTATTATCTTGACGAGTCACGATAATTAAGGAGTTATATTGTTCTTCTATTCTTAGTATGATATATTACTTAAATGCTAAAGTTTTCTTAAATTCTAGTTAAATATAATGACAAGTCTTTGATATTTTTTATTACTTCAAAATATTTTAAAACTAATATGTTAAATAATAGCACTTGGTCCTACTATTGCTTCCTTGACAAAAGAATCTAAGGGAATTAACATTTAGATAAATTTGATATAAAGTAAAATTTCATAGAATAAAGTGCTAAAAAATGAAAAATAATAAAGTTTATTAATTTACCTAAAGTTATTTTTGAAAAGGTAAATGATTAAATTAATAATCAAGACAAAAGAAAAGTACAAAAGGGGTCCTAGGGAAAAAATTCCTACACACAATCATACTATAACAACAATTATATGAAGACCAAGAATTGTTTACATTGTAAAACATAATACCAAGTTCATGCTTAGTCAGTTCTCCGTGATTAAGCAATGATTTTCCTGCAATTTCGAGCAATTTGAAATGTAATAAGCTGCTCCTTTATGCTAATTATCATAGACTTCATAATAAGCTTTATAGATCTCTAGTTACTTATAAAGTGTCTAAGATTTCCTTCTTTCCAAATCTCCAGCAAACAAGTGTTGATAAAGAGCATAAAAGTAGCTATGTTAGCTTTAAAAATAGCTGAGTGCCCCTAAAACCATTATATGTATCAAAAAGTGAAGTAGCTTTAATGTGCCAATGAAATAGACCTTTGATAGAAGACCATAACTTTTTAGAATTGTTACATTCAAAGAATAAATGAGATCTAATCTCCTTTATGCTCTTATAAAGCACATAATTTCTAGTTAAAGACATATATCCTAACCTATCCATAGTGCTCAACTTGTTTAGAACTACCAAACATAAGAGGAACTAGTTCTAGATCACCTTATGCCATCCCACTATAGGGTCCTTCTATACTAAATTCTTATAATATTTCTTATTTTAAAGAAGTATTAGAGGATACTTAGGCAATAAATAATATTATATTAGGAAAAATTTATGACAACACTTGATAACAAATGCCTCACTTCACCAAATGTATTATACAATTGACCATCTTTAATTAGAGCTTAGACTCCACATAAGTATGTTAGTTACTAAAGGCCTGAATAGCAACTTGAGGAGACCAAATCTTATCCAATTTTCATACCATAGGGAAGCTCTCTCCTTATTCTTTATTCTACAAGTTATACTAGCTCTATAGATCTACTCAGTGTTAAAAGCTGGGATAGAAAGCAACTGCTACTTTTCCTTCTCTAGATTGATTCTTTGTCTTCCAAAACCATCTATATAGATCTACTCAGTGTTAAGTACATAACTATATAATCGTCTTCTCTAGATTTATTCTTTGTCTTCCAAAACCATCTATATATAAATTTTTAATCATCAGGACTTTGTTATTAGTTTTAATGGGAATTATTTCAAAAACTCTTTGTTTATAGGATTACATATAGCTTCCTATTTCCCTTTTGCAAAACCTCTACTACCACCGAAGTTACCTGATAAGAAATTCCTCATCATTTTTTATATAGTTTTAGTGAGCCCTTTTGTGAGGAAGATGTTTACACTCTAATAAATGTGTAGTGAATTAACTATAAATTTGATCAATTAAGGCTTATAATTACATGAAAAGGCCTTATTGGTCCACAACCCTAGCTTCTTTTATATCTTCTCCACCAATAGAATGAATGAATTAAAATGAAGTCTCTTATAGTTAATTGGCAACCATAGGTACATCAATGGAGGAGGCTCTCTGGAAATTTTAGTTACTATATTAATTATGGGTTTAAGAGAGTCAGCACTAGAAGAAATGGTAAAATGTATTGTGTTGAGGTTTATTCCTAGACTAGTTATAACTTTGAACTACTTCATAGTATCCATCAAAATCTACTCTGATTTGAGACGAGATTTCTAAAACAACATTAGGTCATCTCCAAAATAGAGATTTATTAATGAAACTTTCTTACATTTATAGTCATATTTGAAATTAGTATTTTTGGCTATATTATGCTTTAGCAGTAAAGTAAATGCCTACATACATAAGATAAATAGATAGGGGATAATCGATCCCCCTATCTAGGACCCTTAGCCTATTTAAAGATTTCAAAGGGAACCTTATTAATAAGGATATTAAAGGAAGGAGATGTCATGCTTGCTTTACTTGAGTTAATGAAACCAATAGGGAACCCTAACACTTCCAAAAGGTAAATCATATAGCTCTAACTATCATAATCAAAAGCTTTATTAAAATAAACCACAATAGCAGACTTTAAAGGATAATTACTTTTAGAATAATTCTTCATTAGCTCTTGCACAATTAAGATATTTTCACCCATTTCCTTGCCCTTCATGAATGTAACTTGGTTATTACTGATAATTGATAAGTGTGAATTGCATCATGTTTTAAGGCTAAGTTTGATATGTATTTAATTGTTAACTTAATCGTTTAGTATATGTTTAGGTTAGAATTGTGTTTATTTGCTAATTAATTGTGTTTAAGTGTTTTTAGGGGTTAGTACAAGTCTTTGAGCTTAATTATTATGTTTTTTAGGTGGCTTGATGTATTTGTTAGTATTTCAGGGTCAACATCAAAGAACAAAGAAGTTTCAGAGACACCTAGGCTAAAACAATGGCCCATGATCATAGCACAATAGGCTATGATCCAGACAGAAGCCCAGTATACGGCCCACGATCGTGGCCTGCTTGCCACAATCATGACAGGAGGCTTAGATGTGGCCCATGATCGTGGCCTACAGGGCCATAGTCGTGGCCTGTGTTGGGCAGATATGCAGACACAAAAAAATGTCAAGTTTCGAGAGAGTTTTTGGACCTTTTGGACCCCAAAAAACCTTAGGGCTACCTATAACACAAAAGATATATAAAGAATAAGACAAAAGAAGAGAGGAGATTTTACATCAGCCATTTTTGATAGAAAACCCTAGAGAGGATTGTTGAAAGATTGAGAAAGAGAAGAAGGAAGAGAGAATTGGAGAAGAAGTTGACATCGATGTACTTCTTGAATTTTGAGCTTTTCGAAGTCACAACCTCCCGTCCCCTTCCAAGATCTTATTTCCTATTATTTTCCACTTTTATTATTGTATAGAATTGGGAATAGCAGTTTGACGATAGGATTTATGAATGTTAGGATTTATCTTTGATTTAACACAATCTGATTGTTTTATGTTTATTGGATTTATTGTGATTGATTTCTGTGATTACATAATTTGGTAATAGACTAAGAGGGTGAATCGAATGAAAAATAGTTAAATTAGGCTAATGAGAGTTAGATGATTTAATAAGAACGAAAAATTAATCAAATCAGTAATTGTATGAAGAGAGATCTCACATAGGCTCCAAATAGTTTATTGGACAACTTCAGATCTAATTATGGTTTTAGATAGATTGTTAATTGAGAAATTGTAATTTTCCATAATTTGATTAGGGTTTATAATTTAAGGTTAATGGTTACAACTCGATAAAGAGTAATAGGATTGTTTAATTCATAATCAATTAGGTTAGCGTTAAAGATAGGTAAAAATTACCTTTTCTCTTAATTGATAGTTCCTTTAGGTTGATTCTTGAGTATGAGTTGCAACTGCTACTTTGTTAATATTTTTGAAATTGATTATTGGAATTAAGTTGCGTGATTGAATTAAATTCTTGCTTTAGTTTTGTTACATTTTGAATTACTGTGAATTATTTTGGCTTTAGATTTTAGGATTAGATTATCCCTCCTCGTAGAATCGAAACCTTAGGTATTATGTGAATAAACCGTACCACACATCGGAAAACTATGATCAAGTTTTTGGCACCGTTGTCGGGAAGGCGATTAGTTTAGTTCTATAGTTTAAGGCATTTAGTTAGTTTTTCATTCTTTCTTCCTACTTCTGAGATTGTGCTTTTGCATGAATGCAAGAGTCACGAGAAGTTCGAGTCGTGTAGCTGAAACCTTAGATTTAGACATCACTCGACTAAAATGGACCATTAGGAATTCTTGGTGTGATGAAGAAGAAGAAATCGCGAGATCAACAATGACTGAGGAATTTCAGCAAGATTTGGACCACAGAGTGAACCAAGGACGTCAACAATAGACCTTTAAGGACTTCATGAGACAAGGGTTCAATGCAGCTAACTAAGGAGTAGCTAGGCCACTTGTATAAGCAGCATCGTTTGAAATCAAACCAGCCCTTTTAAACGTGTTTCAACAGAACGTGTAGTTTTATGGACTAATGAACGAAGATCCCAATGCACATATAGTGAACTTCCTTAAAATCTGTGATACCTTTAGGTACCCTCAGATGTCAGAAGATGCAGTTAGAATTAGGCTCTTTCCATTTACCTTTAAAGATAGAGCAAAGGCTTGGTATCATTCCCCCAACCCAGTTAATGTCACGACTTGGGATTAGCTAGTTCGTCCCTTCTTAGACAAATATCTTCCTTGACTAAGACTAGAAAGATCATCAAGGAAATTACCAACTTCCAATAATGTGATGAGGAATCGATCTACGAAGCATGGGAAAGATACAAAAATTTGCAATGGAAATGCCCACACCATAACTTACCCAAGGAATTCTTATTGCAAACATTCTATAATAGAGTAACCCTACATATGAGAGGCACGTCCACCGTCAAATCCTAAGGCTCAACCCTTGACAGGCAGTGAAAACTACCAAGCTGGAGTATAGTAGGGGCAGAGGGAATTTCCAGTGGAGCGGTGAAATGCATAGAGATTGGAAAGAACACCAACGGTAAAAGCACTCTACTTTGCCGACACTGACACTGAGAGACGAAAACTAGGGGAGTGAATGGGATTAGATACCCTAATAGTCCTTGCCATAAACGATGGATATTGGGCACTATGCGTATCAACCCATGCAGTGCGGTCACTAACGCGTTAAGTATCCCGCCTAGATGCAGCTTCAAACTAATAAGAAAGACAGTTGATGAAGCAAAAAAGCTAATAAAGGAGATGGCGAGCAATAGTCGCCTATAGACGAACGAGCAGAGTAGACAAACTACTACATTTTATGAACAGAAAGGAATTATAGCTGTTGATGAAATGACGAAAATGTAAGCTAAAATTGATAAACTTGACTTGATAGCTCATCAATATGAAAGCTTCATTCTCAGCTCCGGTAAAGGTCATGCAACTTAAGTGTGAACTCTGTGGACAAATAGACCGTGATACGATAGACTGTTTCTTGATGAAGGAAAGTGATCCAGAGCAAGTGAATTATATGGGAGCTCAATATGGACGATGTAACATCCCGTTTCCATACAAAGGGTTGAACCATAGAAACGGGTACACGTGAGATCAATCGGAGAAATTAGGAAAACACATCTCATGCTCATGCATTATATAATATACATATACACGT
>JANZXP010019272.1:0-13508 GCA_027576715.1 Erythroxylum flavicans
AGGGAATGTTTCAGTTAATTTAATGCAACAGTTGCTAACAGAGTGTTGCTAGAAAAAGAAAAGAACAGTATTGTCTTCTTTGATGATGCGCTAGGTCTATGGTAGCACCAACGCCGATGCAGTCTGCCATAATCTTCACGACGTTACTTTTACAATTCATAGTTTGATTTTTTTGATAGATCTACTTATTTATTTGTATTCAATGGTCTTGTGGGTCATACTTCTATGGTGTAAACATATACACATATAGTTATATATAGTTATGTTTCATGTGTTATTGGAAAAAGGGACAATGCGTGTTAATTATTAATTCTTAACTTCATATAAGGATGGTCTTATTCCTTTCCCTTCCAAAAGTGCCCTGTCGGGTGTGGAAAATAAAAGACTGCTGCTATTTTTTCATCATTTCTCTGTAAGGGTAGAACATTATTGATTGAGCATCTTAAGGCATAACTATTCGAGCAATGAGAAGAACGTATTAGTTAATTAAAACATTAAATTAATGTAAGAACATGATGCATTCAGATATATGTCAGTTTGAGGCAGCTACAAAATGTTTTTTATCATTAAAAATTGACCTTTTATTTTATTAGAACAATAGACGAAATATCAAAGTCATGGAATGAACTCAAACTAGATTATAAAATACCTCAAAAAGTAAAGCAGCCATACTAGACTCTCGAAACCTAGCCAGGGGATGGACGTACGGTTAACATATATTCCACTGCGAGAAACGTGGTACACTATTTGAAAGGATGCTTACTTGGTTATAGCATGTAGCTAAAATTGGGAAGAATACAAATAATTACTAACTACAGTAGCTAGGATTTAGGAGTTAACTAGGGTTTTGGATGGACAAATATAAAGATAAATTGATAATGATAATCCTAATCAAGTAGTTGGAGCATAGTCATAACTTCCATCACCATCGTCATCGTCACCATCATCATCACCATCTCCCTAGACAATCAATGAAATCAGGAAATGACATTGGTGCTCAGTCTCATGATGCATATTTCCAGCAAAATTGCTGTATTCACCAATCTGTGTGAGCAAAATCACCATATAAATGTGATTAGGCATGCATTTGTTTTTGCTCGAGTTTGTGCTTTTTGTATCTTGAGAAAGAGCTAATCAAAGGATCAAGTGAGTTAAGGTCGGCTTGGAGCGAAGGAATTATATAGAGTAAGAAAAAGTATGGGACACAGTAGAGGCAAGTTAGTTCCATGGGAATGCGTGGATCGATGAGATTTAAGTGTGTGAGACACGTGACTTGTAAGGCCTACAACCTACTTGAGGTTTACACGGTAGCACTCCACATATAACCAAAGGTCATGCTGAAGGGGCAATGTTGTTGTTGATGGAAAGCTACATCTGATTCTGAATCTGAGCTAAGAGAACGAAATGGATTAATAATTTCATTGGTAGATTAAGTATAATTATAATAAATTATGAAAATTATATAAATTATAACCATAACATACCACTGCAATTATAATTATAAACCATAATTTAAAATTTCGTGATGACCCAATTGTATGTTTCTTTTCTAATGTGGAATGGACCAATATAAGATTGATTAGCTAGTGGTGGATTCTGGTTGCTAAACTTATCAACTTGACATATACCAGGTCCATCCATCATTAAAATATTCTTTTATCTAAGATCATGAGAGCTCAGTATCCTTAACTATTTTGATCAGGTATAAATTTCGAGGACGAAATAGAGGACGCAGTAGAGGTCGTAGAAGATTTGGATAGATTAGGCCTAAACCAAATACTGTATCAAAAACTGTTGATCAAACTGCTGTGCCATCTGCTATAGCTCGAGCTTAAGCTTTGAAAGCTCGTGAGGATCAGGATGCATCTGAAGTCATTGCTGGTACTGTTGCTTTGATTGATCCTAAATCCACTCATTCTTATATATGTGTTGGAGAAATTTCTGATAAAGTGATGCTTGTAGATCAGTTAGAGTATGATGTTCATATAACCAGTCCTCTAGGTAGTAGTGTGTTAGTTAATTAGGTTTATAGAAACTGTCCTGTAATGATCCAAGGAAGTGATTATATAGCAGATCTGATTAGATTGCCTTTTTTATGAATTTGATTTGATTTTAGGTATGGATTGGTTATCTAAGCATCAGGCAGTGGTTGATTGTAGTGCTAAGACAATTGTACATAGGAAACCTAATCAATCTGAAATAGTAATGCATCGAATCCACACTAGTTCTTTAGCTAATATGGTATTTGTTATACAAGCTTGGAAGTTTCTTCATAAGGGGTGTAAAGCTTATCTAGCTTTTGTGATTGATTCTAGAAAAGAGAGTGTTAAACTGCAAGATATTCTAGTGGTAAGTGAATTTCCATATGTGTTTCCTGAAGAACTACCCAGACTCCCTCCTGAAAGGGAAGTAGAGTTGTCTATTGAAGTTATGCCTAGAACTGCTCCTATATCTAAACCACCGTACAGGATGGCTCCTACTGAATTGAAGGAGTTGAGGTTCAGTTGTAAGAACTACTAGATAAGGAGTTTACTCGACTCAATGTCTCACCCTAGAGAGCACCGGTTCTATTTATTAAGAAGAAAGATGGTACTCTCTGGATGTGCATAGATTACAAGTAACTAAATAGAGTCATCGTGAAGAATAAGTATCCGTTGCTAAGGATAGAAGATCTATTTGATCAATTGAAAGATGCAGGAGTATTTTCAAAGATAGATCTGCGATCAGGATACTATCAACTTTGGGTAAAGAATGTGGATGTTCTGAAGACTACATTCAGGACCTATTATGGACATTATGAATTCTTGGTAATGCCATTCAGGGTAACTAATGCTCCAGCTGCTTTCATAGATCTGATGAATAGAGTGTTTAGGCCCTATTTAGACCAGTTTGTAGTGGTGTTTATAAATGATATCCTGATATATTCCAAGAATAAGCATTATATTGATCGAGCATCTACAGGTTGTGTTACAAACCTTACGGGAAAAGCAGATGTATGCTAAACTGAGTAAGTGTGATTTCTGGCTTTAGGAGGTATCTTTTCTATGACATATTGTTTCTTCTCAAGGGATTAGAGTTGGTCCCAGTAAGATTGAAGCAATTGTTAATTGGAAGCCACCACGGAGTGTGACAGAAGTGAAAAGTTTTCTAGGTTTAGGAGGTTACTGTCGCCAGTTTGTGAAGGGATTCTCGGTGATAACATCCGCTTTGATTAAACTGCTACAAAAAGGAGTGAAGTATGAATGGTCTGTTAGATGTCAAACTAGTTTGGATTAACTAAAAAGAATGCTTACTGAAGCTCCTGTATTAGTTTAACCCACTTCTGGTAAGGAATATGTTATGTTGAGTGATGCACCTAGAAACAACTTGGGTTGTGTTTTGATGTAGGATGGAAAGATAGTTGCATATGCGTCTAAGAAACTAAAGCCTTATGAATAGAACTACCCTATATATGATCTTGAACTTATAGGGGTAGTGTTTACTTTGAAATTATGGAGGCACTACTTGTATAGAGAAAATTCTAGGATTTTTATTGATCATAAAAGTGTGAAGTACCTATTTACTCAGAAGGAACTTAATATAAGACAACGACATTGGTTGGAACTATTTAAAGATTATGACTGCATTGTGGATTACCATCCGATTAAGGCTTATGTCATGGCTGATGCTTTGAGTTAGAAGACTATTTCAGTATTATCAATGCAGCAGAGTGAAAGAAGACTTGTATCTAATAAGGCTTTAATAGCTCAATTGAAAGCTAGGCCTTCCTTAAGGCAAGAAATTTATGATACACAAAAAGTTGATGATAAGTTTCAACAACTTATCTCGGCTACTTGGGAAGGCAGACAACCTAATTTTTCTGTGAAAGGAGATGGTGATTTGTATTATAAAGATCGATTGTGTGTGTTAACTAATGATGAGTTGAAGAGAAAATTATTGTTTGAGGCTTATAATATTTTCTTTACATTGCATCTTGATGGAAATAAGACATATCAAGATCTGAAGCAACATTACTGGTGGTCAGGTATGAAATGTGATATAGTGGATTATAGATCTAAATGTTTGACATGTCAGTAAGTTAAAGCTAAGCACTAGGTTCCATCTGTGTTATTACATCCTATTTCGATTCCTCAATGGAAATGGGATAACATTACTATAGATTTTGTCACTGGACTCCCTTTCACTCATAGGAAGCATGATGTTGTATGGGTGGTTGTTGATAAGTTCACCAAGTCTGCTCACTTTTTACCTATTCATCTTGATTATTCTTTGGATAGGCTTGCAGACCTATATGTGAATGAGATAGTGAGGTTATATAGGGTGCCTATCTATTATTTCTGATCGTGATCATCTTTTTACTTCGAGATTCCGTAAAAGTCTTTGGGTACTCAAGTCAAGTTTAGTACCACTTTCCATCCCCAGATAAATGGACAATCTGAATTGGTTATCTAAATATTAGAAGATATACTTCGGGGTGTGTTAGAATTACCAAGGAGTTGGGATAACTATCTTTCTCTAATAGAGTTTGCTTACAACAATAGTTATAAGACTAGTATTGGCATGACACCTTATGAAGCTGTATATGGTAAGAAGTGTAGAACTCTGGTTTGTTGGACTGAATTGTGTGAAAACAAGATGATCGGGCTTAATATTGTGAAAGATACTGAAGAGAAAATTCCAGTTATTTAACAAAGATTGAAAGCTGCTAGTGATAGACAGAAGTCCTATACCGATTTAAAAAGAAAAGATATTAAATATCAGGTAGGTGATAAGGTATTCTTGAAAATATCTCCATGGAAACACATACTTTAGTTTAGAAAGTACTCTGGCAACATCACGGACTCAAGAAAGCAACATAGGAACCAAAAGAGACCATGAGGGCTAATTATCCTCAACTATTTTGATCAACTATGAATTTTGAGGACAAAATTCTTTTAAGGAGGAGAGAATTATAAGGCCCTAAATTGTACCCTAGTTGGAATATTACATGTTCATAAAAGTACATGTATGATAGATGTTGAAAATTGTGATATGATAGAAAATTGCATATGACTTGAATTTTGGTTTAATGGAACATACTTAGTGAATTTGCGTTAATTAACATCATTAGAGAATTGAGGTATTAAAATGTATAATTAGACTAGGAAAATTATCAAGTGACAAGATAAGTTGGTACATGAAAATTAGAATGACTAAACCTATGAGTTATTGACATTTGGCATAGTTAATGCATTGACATTTGGGAACATTGGTTGAGTGACAAGTGGCCTAATTAAATTGTGGCATTTGGCATCATTCATTAAGTAATAAATGGCTTAATAGAAGTGTGATAATTAGTAGCTTAAATGCAGGACATATGTGATACATGCAAAGGAGACATATGCCTTATGGTGGGAGACCACCAAAACTATCCCTCTCCTTCATCTCTGAATTTTACTGCAAATCCGTGCATTATCACTCCAAATTCTTAGCCAAATATTGCTTTAAGAAAGTATATTATATTATCTTCTATGCTGTCTTCTTGGTGTTAAGATTTGCACCTAGATTTTGGACTTGTGCTGGTTGTTTGGAAGGCTAGTTTGGCTTTTTCTTTGAAGTTAAAGAAGTTATAGGAATGCTAAACTTGATTTCATATTATAATATGAAATGTTCGATACTTGACTTGATTAGAATATGTGTTAAGATGATGAGAATTGAATGCTAGAAAAATGATCCTTGTATGATAATTTCTGGTTTGGTTTTTATGTGTGGAAGCTATTAATTTGTAAGTTACTTAATAAATGATTTTTAAATTAGTTATGGACATGAAATTGATGTGTATTTGAGGCATGAATAAGGTGGAATTGAAGTGGAATTGATCAACTATGGTGAAGGGGCATTGAAGGTGTAAGGCGTGAGTTAACTGTAGTGGCTCCACTGAACAGACATCGGTATTTTAGCCATAACTTGAATTGTAGATATCCAAATAAGATGATTTTAATTGTATATTAAACTAAATACATATCTCTACTATTTTTATGAAGGAATTTGAAATTTAGCTTGAATTTGAGTTTTAAGAATAATCTATAGTATTTTGGGTATAACTCTAGGAATAATGAGCCAAATTGTAGTAACTTTAGTTCATTAGAAACTTAAGACATAGAGGAACATTTTTTTAGAAGAACATATTGCCTAGAAACCTCAGTTTCTATGTTAGAATGACCATACAAAATTAACCCGAAACCTGTCCTAAGAAAATCTGGAAAAAATGCAGGAAAAGGATAGACCATGATTGTGGCACCCATCCCACAATCATGGACAGATGCAGTAGCTTTTGTCACAATCTTGGGGAGGCACCCCACGATCATGGGCAGGGTTTTTACATGGTCAATGCTGATTTGTGCAATTGTTGAAGAACATGAGGACAAGTCTCTCTAATGTGGTGTTTTTGGACATGATTAAGGCTTGAAATGAACCTAGATAATGTTAGATTGATCGAGTAAAAGTTAATTTAATTATGGATTGTTAATTGAGATAATAACTTAAAGAATGTGTGATTATTTAATAATATGTCTAATGTTAAAATGTATGGTGTGTTCAAGAGGATTGTGTTATTAAGAATACCAATGTGTTCCAAGGTTTTATGTGATGTGAATTGGATATGGATGTTTATAAATTAGGAGTTTCTATGATGTTATATAATATATAATGACTTAATGTTTAATTGATTTATTGATGCAAATGTTTATGTTTATACAGCATATTGAATTTGATCAAAAGTGAGTGAATATGTACAATTTGAGAAAAATGAAATAAAGACATTTGTTATATACTACATTATTTGCTTGTGATTCTGAAATCTGAAATTGATTGTTCTAAAACTGTTTAGTCCTAGTCGTGGGTAAATAGTCATGCCTAGAAGGGTCTGCAGCTGCTCCTGTAACACTTCAGTGTCTCCTGATATTGACACTTCGATGTCTCCTGATACTGACACTTAGTGTCTCCTATTACCGAGACATAGTCTCTCCTATTCTATGATACCAATCATATTATCTCCTGTTCTAGTCCCGTTACCCACTTCTGTAAAAAGGATTAGCAGGATAATATCTTTTGTATTCTGATACATGTTCAGTTTTCATATAAACAAGTTCTGACCTGATATAAGATAAAATCTGATATGATAAAGATGAATTTCAATATGATACAAGTTCTTATCTGTTTTGATACAATTATGTTTTGTTTGAGACTTGTATGTTCTATTATGAAGCAATGACATTATGTTCTGATATTTATACGCCTTGTTCTATAATGATGAATCATATTCTATTCTAAGACACAAAATGTTTGGATTGCTCCACAATATGAACAATTAAGGATTGTTGGTAATATGATTTGATTCTATACATATGAATGCTAGATGACTGTTAGACATAGTCGCCAGTTTATATCTTGTTTAGTTATTCCTCACTAAGTTATATGCTTAACACGGGGGTTGTGCCTTCGTGTAGGTTCTGATAAGAAGAACTTGAGAAAGACAACCACAGTGGCTAAGAAGATTGTGTTTTGTTATGGAAATGTTTTGTTTATTTTTTAATTGTTTTCAATGTAATAAGACGTGTTGTATTTTGCGTTTTGTTAATGGTTTGTAGTAACCTTAATATAGTTTGGATTTGGATTTATGGCTTGTATGTAATAAGTACTATGTGTATGTTATGTTTTGAATATGACCCAACATTGATGAATGAAATGTATATTCCTTAAGTTTCTGGAAATGCTTTAGTATGTTTTGGATTATTTTGGTTATATTTTGTGTAGCATCGGCATATCCTCCCAGGGGGTATGTGGGTGTTATAGAAAATCTAGAAAGCTAGAGTTGACCTTGATGTTTCCACTTTTGATCTTTTTATTTGTGATGTGTAACCTCTTTTTTATATTCTTCTTCCTTCTTTTGGTTTCTCCATCAACTCCAGGATCAACCTTCTTTGCTATAGCCTTCATAATATCCTTGTATAGTAAAAACTAGGTTTTTTAGAATATACACAGTCACTTATAAGGCCATATATGTGGCCTTGTATCTAAAAATCCCTCTTAATTGTGACTTTACACAATTATAGATGCTTACATAGGCAACACACTTAGGTATGTATTCTCACACAGGCATAAATGTCTTTGGAGCTCCACATGTTCACAATGGCTTACATGGTCCTTATACATGGGCATGTATCTTTATAGATACTTCAATTATTCCATTTTATACCAAGATTTCACTCAAATTCTTCTCCTTTTGGTTTATGAAGGCAATTATCATTTAAAAACACAAATGAAGAAATAAGTACCAAACAATCCTTAAACTATATAATTAAGGTCAAACTCTTACTTTAAATAACAATTAAATAAATAAAACCCATAAAAAAGAACACACTTCTAAGTCCTAAACACATTATTATTGATAGTTGTCAATTGCATTGTGTTTTAGGGTTTAATTTGTTAAGTATTTAGTGTTAAATTGAGTGTTGAGTGTGTGTTTATGTGTTTTTATGGGTTAGTATGAGTCTTTTAGCTTAACTGTTATATTTTTGAGGTAACTTGATGGGTTTGTTAGTGTTTCAGGGTAAAAGGTGAAGAACGAAGAAGATTCAAGAAGTTTCGGGCCAAAGAGACAGAGAAGGACGAGCCAGCGGCAGCCAGGCCATGATCGTGGCTTTCGTCGAGCTGAAGAAAAAACTTGAATTTCTCAAGATTTTTTAGACCGTTTCGACCTCGACTTTGACTTAGAGCACCCAAGGTATAAATATAAAATTATAAGACAGATACAATAGCTTAGAGAGTCGTGCAAGAGAGCCATCACATCAGCCAATTATGAGGGAAAACCTAGAGAGAAATCGAGAGATTGAGGAAGGAAACGAAGGAAGAGAGACAAGGAGACGAAGCTAGACGCAATGTACTTCCTAAAACAGGTGGTTTCTCGCTGACACTGCCTCCACAATGCTGTCACTAACTTCGTAATTTCGTTCCCAACAGTATTTTCCATTTATTAAATTTTACTGATGTATGAAATTGCAATATTTATTGAGAATAGGTTGTGTTGAATGTTAAGTTTTGTCTATACTCACCTTCGGGTCTTAATTCTTGAGATTAATAAAGTTTAATTGATTGTGTTATTGTTGATTTAATTGTGATTTAATTTCTGTTCGTAATAATTTGGCAATAAACTGAAAGGGTGAGTCGAGTGAAAATAATCAATTTGGGCTAACGAGAGTTAGGTAAATTGATATATAATAATTGGATCAAACCGATAGAATCATGTAACAAGAGATTGAGCATAGGTTCCCGGTAGGTTAATAGACAATTTTAGAATTATTGTAGGTTGTAGGTAAATTGTGAGTCGAGAGATCACAATTCTATAATTTAATTTAATGATCATTAGTCAGGGTTAAGGGTTATAACTCGAGAGAGAGTAATATACCCTAGGACCGTCTAGACCCATTAATTCGATAATTGCATAATTGGTTAGATTTTCGTTAGCTTAGGATTAAAATCCCCTTTCTCT
This sequence comes from Erythroxylum flavicans, assembly GCA_027576715.1. Classification (NCBI taxonomy): domain Eukaryota; kingdom Viridiplantae; phylum Streptophyta; class Magnoliopsida; order Malpighiales; family Erythroxylaceae; genus Erythroxylum; species Erythroxylum flavicans. The sequence continues at coordinate 9,530 of JANZXP010019272.1, forward strand.
AACTTGATAGTTTCTAGGTTAATTTTCATATTGGGTTATGTGATTTTGCTATTTTTTGATATCTTAATAGTCATAATTGATTGTTTGATTGATTATTTTCTGCCTTATTTGTTATTTAGAATTATTGTAGTTTAGTATAACCTTAGATTTTAGGACTAGTTTAGCCCTCCTCGTGGGATCGATACCTTAGGTACTACGTAAACAACCCGTGTGCTTATGGAATTTACCAAGGTTAATAAATATTAAAACTTAGCGTGTGTAACCTTGCGAACAATTATCATCTAAGAAAACATTTAAAATTATACTTAAACATCTAGAAGACAAACTATAATATACACTTATAAATATTCCCCCACTTGAATATTTGCTTGTCCCTAAGAAAAACTAAAACCTTAAATAAACAAAGCATATAAAAACATACACTCAATTGTGTAACAATGTAATAATAGTTCAATGGCATCAAATCTCATGAAATTAACTTAGACATAAACATCAATCACTTAAAAAGTTCTAATACACTAACTTATTACATTCTTGTTTAAATGCTTTGATCTAAATATTTATATTAAACAAAATATCAACACCTATTTATATATCTATGACACTTGTAAGCATGCACTCATTATTAGATATCAATTAAAGAGGTAAATCATCACTAAGTACCTATTTATGAAATTTATTTTAACCTTTAGCAAGAAGATTCGTAGGATTATTTTTAATGAAAACTTTATACTTTTCATGTTTGGTTGCAGTGTCATTCTATCCTTTTGATATGAAGACAAATATTTTGTTATGAATGCCTTAAGTTACTCAGCTATATCATAACTCACAACTGACTACTAGCTCTACTCTTAACCCATTTTTTTTAACAAATTAGCAGAATAGGAAATTTATTTCACACATTTACTCCACATTTGTTTCCTCTACCTACATCACTTCTTAGTCAATCACTGCTATGAAAGGCTAATAATAATGTCTACTAATTTGAATAACTTTTATTATAAGTGTATCCAAATAAGTGTCAAAATTGATATAATAAGTACAATATTCTATTCAACATACATATTCATCTAAAAATTGCTTAAAATATAAATTTCATAAGTTAATGTTTCTTCACAATTTAAATAACCAAGATCTTAGATAAACTAATTCCTTTCAATATTTTGTTATTTTCACCTTCACACAATGCTCATATGACATAGAAAAAAATGCTAACTTAGTGTTAACCTAATAAAAAACTAACACATTGCAAATAAACTAATAAAATGCAAATGCAAAATTCACAATCACAAATGATATGCAAGTGCATATATGTACCCACTCTTGAACGACACATTGTCTTTAATGTGGAAATGGCACACAACAACACACATAACAAATATAATAAAAAAATAAAATAAAAGGAATAAAAAATAAGAGCAAGAATATTTATAGTTATTTTAGTGGTGATGGCATCAGAGAAGGCATGTGGGCATATTTCATGCCACAAACATACAATAATTCAACTCACTATAAAATAAACATGAAAACATAAAATATTAAAGAACTATAAAACATAAAATTATGAAAAACCTAATTAAAGCATAACGTGCTAATTTTAAGGTCACTAGCTTAACCATTTTAGTATCGTTATTTTCAATCATAAGCAAGGAAAGAGATCACTTCCCTTTTATGTGGAAAGACTCCTCCAAAATAGGGTTTACACATATGCCCATTCACTTTAAATGTTTCCCCTTTTCCATTCTCTAATTCTAAGGCTCCAAGTATGAACGCTTGGATAAATTTGGAAAAGCCAATCTAATGGGACTTCAGTTTTCCCAAAAACTAACCGAAGTCTTGAGTTAAATAATAATAAGTCCTCACATATAAATTCCTTCTTCTTGATATAGGCATAATGAAATGTATTTAGTGTTTCCATTTAAAGCCTAGCATTCTCATAAGAATTAAATCTTAACTCTTCTAATTCATCAAGTTTTAAGAGTATCTTCTCACCTACTACCTTCTAATTAAAATTCAATTTAATGGCTCAGTAAGCCGTATGTTCTAACTCCATAGGTGAATGGAAAGTTTTTCCTTAGACAAGTCAGAATGGAGTTATACTTATAGGTGTCTTAAATGCAATTTGATATGTCCATAATATATCGTTTAACTTCATTACCCAATCTTTCCTTGAATTGTTCACTATTTTTTGCAAAATTTGCTTTAACTACCTATTAACAACCTCCACTTGTCCACTTGTTTACAAATGATATGTCGTGGCTACCCTAAGGTAAACTCCATATCTCTATAGAAGAGCTTCTAAGGGCTTATTGCAGAAGTATGTTTCTCCATCACTTATAATCACTCTCGGAACTCCAAACCTGTTAAATATCTTTTTCATAAACTTTTTCACCACTCTAGCATCATTGGTTGGAGTTTCCATTGCTTCATGCCATCTAGAAACTTAATCCACACCCGTTAGGATATATGTGTTCCCAAGAGAAGATGGGAAAGGTCCCATAAAGTCCAACCCCCTGACTGGCACATCGTAACACTAATCAAAATAAAATAACTAGACTATTACTATAATAGTGGTGAGTCTAAGTCGATCTTACAGGAAGTGTTCGGTTAGCTTATGAAATGAAATTAATTGACATTTAGGTAATGGGGGGTTTGGATTAATAAGAAAATAAGATAAAATAAACCTAATGAAAACAAATTAAAGAAAATATGCAAAAAATGATAAAATTAGGGAATTCAGTAGGGATCCGGTTCTTTGGCTCAATCTTGGCCTACACCCTAATTAAGCATAATTTATTGATTTGTTGTTCTTTTATCTCTCTTAGCAATTATTGATCGTAGATTAACAAGCTTTATTAATCTCGATTTTTCCTTATATCCTAGTTAATTATGAAGCGCTCATTAATTAAGCCTAGTTACCAGAAAACCTAGAATAAGCTCTCTAAGTTTGTCTAGATAACTGCCTTACGAATCAAAAAATAGACCAATCTAGGTAATAATCACATAAGCTCGGATTATTTAACCTATATTATGTTATCTCTAATGATTTGGAATTATTAGTTGCGAAACATGAATTAGGAATACAACGATTACATATTGCATTTGATTCTTCATAAAAAATGATTTATTAGAGCATTAAAATCATCATCATTCAAATACCCAATCAATCCGCACAAGATAACACAATCAATTTCTAATGAGAGAAAGAAACAATAAAATAATAAAAAAATGCTTAACCCAGGATGTCGGCATTGATGTCGGCATTGATGTCACCTCTGAACCGACGTCAGAACCTTAGCTTTCCATAGGTCTCCTAAGAAGCCCCATGTAAACTACCCCAACCAAAACCACCTTTGGTTCTTCACTGCACAAGCTCTCTTCTTAGCTACTGTTCATTGATTTGACAAATAAACATGGTGGACCACCCTTACTATTCATGCTTCTTCCTCTCTGGAGTAACTCTCTTCTGTTTTCCAGCCACCAAGCCACAACTCTTCTCTGTGCCAGCTCCCTTGTAGCTCTTCACTTGTCACTACTATAGCTGATTTGGCGAATTAATTCAATGGACCACCGTCACTGTTTATTCTTCACTTAAGACCCATCTTCTTTATGCTTTGGCTAAACGTCTACGTTTCATGCATAACATTTGCATTAAATATAGATGTGGTCTGAGTTTACGCAAACATTGTTTGTGTAAACGCAGGTGCTGTTTGCATTTCTGCTGCTCTGCCTTATGCGCTGAGTTTTATTCTCCTTATTTTTCTACCTCTGTTACACGTCGTTTTGGGTCCTTACTCCTTCTTTCATCATCCAGTCGTCACTCCATTAAATTCACATTCTCTTTTTTTTCCTTGCCTTTTAATTTTCTTCTTCTTGCTTCATGAAGACAAGTGAAAATTAATCTTCGAAAATCGGCCTAAATTTATTGCTTTTGACTCACTTTAATTTCTTTACTTCCAAATTGTTCCTAAAATCATAT
>JANZXP010019299.1:0-13506 GCA_027576715.1 Erythroxylum flavicans
TTAAATCCCATTGGTTATGGCATTCAATCATCTAAGGCCTTAATCTAGGTGATCAAGCTAAATTAGGACCAAAAAAATGCATTCAATCAAGCAAAAACTAACAACACAAAAATTGTCCTAATCCAATATCAATCCTAACCTCAACCAAAAACAAGCTTACTCATATATATCCATCAATGCAACACAAATCATAGTCATAGTATATAATTGCATTGATTAAATCCACAAAAATTAAACAACTACAAGGATATCAATTTAGAAAAAAAAGACATAGCATTCGGTTAATTAGCCAAAAGCAAAAAAAATCCAAAGTCAATGAAAATTAAACACGAAGAAAACAAAATGAAGGAATAAACTAAAACTAAGAATGCCGAATGAGTGACCTTGAAGAGCTCCACCATCCACCACTTCTTTATACTTAAAACCTTGAGTGCCCACCAAAGAGAGACGCTATTCTTAAGGTCGACACCTGCACACAAAAAAAACTCCACTTGGTTATTCTCCAATAGTTTTCCTAGTGCAGCTCTCTCTTGTCTTTCTCTTCAACGCAGCTTCCTACTCATGCTGTCTAGCCTCCATCCTTTCTATTTTGCACGCTACTCCCACTACTCACGTAGCCCTCTTTTCTTCTTTCTATACCAGCCTCTCTTTTTTTCCTATTCATTGATGTGATGAATAAGGTTTTTGTCCACCCTAATTCATGCACAAAACTCTTTCACGCTGTTTTCTTTCACGCTGTCTAGCTTCCAACCTTTCTCTTCCACAACCTTTTTATTCAAGCTGTGCTTGTCTTTTACTCACGTGCCCAACGTTTTTCAATGTAGCTCCAACCTCTCTTCACGATGCTCTCCTTTTGCCACTCTATTTTTCTCTCCTTAATCACGCACACCCTCAGCCGCCAGCTTCTCCTTTTTGTTTCTTTGTATTGAATAAATTCCGAACCTTCACGTTCCTTCAACACCAAACCTGATTCTTGTTTTCCAAAACGTTAACGTTTTTAGGTAGGTAAAATGTTAACGTTTTTACGCATGCTTTCTATAAAAGCTTTTCTTGATTTATGGTATTAGACATTCCAAATCCAATATTTACCTAAATTAAAACAAACAATTCTGAATTAGTGCAATTTAAATATTAATTGGAAAAGAGTTTAATAAATTATGTATCTAAAATCAATTTAAAATGCCCATTAACACACTCACATCATTCATTCGCCAAACACATATATTTAGAAATATCACAACTCATAGACCATAAATTCATAAACCAAACATTGATATTCAATGTTCATTAATACAAATACAAATGCTCATCAATACCAATTATTTATGTTGTCATGTTGTATTTCTTATTTATAACTATTTACTTTACTTTCTGGTTTTAGGCCTGCACATTCTCATTGGTGTGGATATTCAAAGATATAAAAACTGTGGATACCTGAAGGAATCAAACTGTGGAGACACTATAGTCTCAAAATGAAGACATCATTGATGTCAAACTATAGGAGCTACACTGTAACCCTATAGGCATGCATATTTGTCCACCACCAAGGCAATAGCGCAGGCACCACAATTCATATATTGACAAATCATATGATATACATTTCAAGTCATAAAATTTGTATTTGCATTCTTACATGCAAGTCATAACTTGCCACCATTAAAAAGATATGAAAATCATACTTGTATAATAACACTATACATATATGAGCAATAAATATGCATACAAATCATTAATGTACATGCACAGTTTCTTTAGTATGCATTGTTCTCAATCTCAAATTCCAATGTTCAATCAACCAATTCACATATTGTAAATCATATTTCATTTATTTCTAGGTGTTTGAAAGGTTTCACACACATTGAAAAAGGTTTAGATATGATTTGGTAAAGATTGTAAATGAAAATAAACTCAAAATATTGTAATTTCCTTCCAATTGTGCCCCTGACTTATAATTCATACCTCCATTTGTTCTGTAATATGCAAATAGAAAACGTTCGAATTGGGTTTTGTGGTCTTCTAAGCATTTGTTCTCTTTTATCTCTAGTTTCCATAGAACTAAAAATAAGGCTATTTGGAATTAAAAAATCACAAGCTGCTCCAAAACATGAGCAGCATCAGGTCACGCTTTTCGATCTCAATTTCTAAAGTCATAAGGCTAGAATTAAGTTAGAGTCCCCTATAGAGATTTTTATTTCTATGTCTTAGGTTTCATATGCAACTAAAATCACCCAATTTGAAGATCTTTAGGCTGAGTTATTACTCAAACAATGTGACTAATTGAAATGAACCCTAGACAGAATTCCACTACATGGCACTCTCTTGTCATATTCAACTAATTCTATGCAAGGTAACACCAAAATAACACCAAAGCATCATCCTAGCAACTATTACATATCCAAATGAATCTTTGTATCTATTCAAACATACATACAAAAAGAAATTAGACTAAGTGTAGTCTCAAACCCTAAAATTAGCCAAGTATTTTTTCTAATGCCTTTCCTTTCCTTCCTCTTTGACTTTGCTTGATTCACCAACTAGAAACACCATAAATATATATCTCAATCTCAATCCCAGACTTATTATTCCAATTCTTCATAAGCAAAGCAATTAAAGGTAAAGGTGAAGAGAAAATGTCTAACTTTTAGCTTGATTTTCACCTAAGATTGGTCTGATTTCTTGTATGAAAAATGATAGGATGAAGAAGGTGAAATGGAGAGGAGAAAAATCTAAAGTTAAAACCCTCAAGTGTCATCCATCTCCCCTTTTTATCTCCCTATTCATGCTTTTTCAAGCCTCACACATATGCTTAATTCCTATTAGACACATATGCTTTATTATTATTGGTCACACATGTCTTAATCCAATTGGTCCATATGTTAACTTTAAAAAAATTGCATATTAGTCCTTCTTCTTCCTTTAATTCCCACATTGACCTATAATATTACTAATTAATTTCATTCCCTTATGTTGTAATTTTCTAATGGCATAAATTTCATGCAATTTGGTTAATTATTCAGAGAGTTATACCTAAAACACTATAGGCAATTCGAAAATAGGGACAATAGTCAAAACTCAACTTCAAGCCAGAATTCTAAAATCTTAAAGGAAGAATCAAATTTTGGTTCCTTTATAAAAATTTTATATCTATGTCTCTAGTTTAATCTCAAATTGAATAATCCAATTTGGACGTCTACAGGTCAAGTTATGTCCAAATTACATACGTATATTAAATGAAACCTATCCATCCAGTGAAGTATACATCCTAAATCAAAAACACATCCAATATAACCAGCAACATCCCATTTGCTTATGGAATACTGCTTTTATCAATTCCCCTTATATCATGCTCATAAATCTAAACAAACTTATAAAAAATTCCCATTCATATTTTACGCTAACTATGGATGTCCATGCCGAAATGAACAAATCACCAATTTACCCATATCTTTTACATTAAGTACCATTATGTCTTTTATTATACTTAGATGCACTTAATTCATTATATTCACTTCATAATATACCCTAGACATGATATAATACTTTTAGGGTATATGTTGGGGTCTTACATGATGGTTCAATCAAAATGGTTCATCACATAGGTGATATAACCATAAATAAGTCTCGTACACTTACTAATGCCCCTCATATTCCTAGCTTCAAATTTAATTTGCTTTCAGTCCATAAACTCACTAACTTAACTGGTATTAAAATCACGTTTCATCCATCTTTTTGCATTTTTCAGCACCTGCTAACTAATATGACTTTGGCAGTAGGAAGAGTAGTTAGGAATCTTTACATTCTAGACAAGTTGAGCTTTATGGTAGATACAATTGATTACTTTACGAAAAGAGCGACAGAAATGGTTTCTCATAGCCACAAGAAATTAGCTTATACATTCACGGAAAATGTAAATAAAGAATCAGAGAGGAACTTACAACTTTGGCACAATAGATTAGGCCATACTCCTCTTTTTATCATAAAACACATTACTGATATCACTGTTATTAACTCAACGTTTTTGCTCTCATGTGATATTTGTCCTCTTTTCAAACAACAACGATTACCTTTTCCAAAAAGTCAAACCATTTTTTACCACATTTTTGACCTTATACACGCAGATTTATGGGGACCTATAAAACCTCAACTTTCTCTGGGGAAAGATATGTTCTTACTATCGTTGATGATTATAGTAAGGTAGCCTAGACATTTTTACTTCATCACAAAACACAGACCACCAAAACTCCTGACCACCAAAACTCTTGATACTTTATTTTCTCTTGTTGAAAACCAATTCCAAACTACTGTTAAAACTATTAGAAGTGATAATGGGAGTGAGTTTATAAACTTAGCTGCTTAAATCTTTTTCGAAACAAAGGTATCAGACATCAGAAGTCTTGTCCATATTCTCCTCAACAAAATGGAGTCGTTGAACGGAAGCATAAACATCTTTTGCAAGTAGCCCAATCTCTTATGTTTCAAAGCAATATGCCAAAGAAATTTTTTGGAGATTCCATCTTAGTCCCTGCTCACATCATTAACAGACTTCCCACTATTCTTTTATCATAGAAAACTTCATATGAGATCTTATACTAGAGACTACCTAGCTACACCAATCTTAAGACCTTTGGTTGTCTTTGTTATGCCATAACATGCAACCTCACAAAAACAAGTTTATTGCTAGAGCCTTCAAATGCATGTTTATTGGCTATATCACTGGACAAAAAGTTTTCAAACTATATGATCTTGGTTCACACCGAATTTTAGTCTCTAGAGATGTTTTGTTTCATGAATCCATTTTTCCTTACAACCAACCTAACCATATGTCAACAAAAAATGATACTACTCCTCTTCCTTTTATTCCTTATGAAGATTCAATTTCCAGTGATTTCTTTTATCCATTGATCAATACATTTACACCAAACTTTGCTCCTCTTACAAATTTAGAAGTTAACTTACAACCCATTGAAAAAGTTTAGTTAGTGTCTATTTCAAATCCTTCCCCACACTTACCAACTTGACATAGAAAGAGGATTAAGTATCGTTCTTGTAAGCTCAAGGACTATGTCTCGAATGTAAACATCTCTTCATGCGATTAAATTCCTACCGTTAGAGACATCTCAGCTTAGCCCAAAAACCCAAGTACTGCTTACACTCCTCTATCTTTTCCTTTTATCACACTGACTTGTTTTAGTTCCTCACACATTAATTTTCTGGGAAATATATCATGCATTCATAAACCTAGGAGCTATGATCAAGAAAAACTAAATGAACATTGGGTTAAGGCCATACAATAAGAATTACATGCACTGGAGAAGAACTATACTCACTTTTTTACCTCCTAATAACAAGGCGAGGTTAGTTGCCAAAGGCTACAACCAGATTGAAGGCCTCAATTATACAGATAGTTTTTCTCTTGTTGCAAAATTGGGAATTATGAGATTATTTCTTATTATTGCATCTGTTAACTCTTGGCCCCTATATCAGATTAACATTAACAATGCATTTCTTAATGGTTTTATTGATGAGGAAGTTTCTCGAAGGTTACACTAAAGCCAAACCTAGGGAAGTTTGTAAACTAGTTAAGTCTATTTAAGGACTCAAACAAGCTTCTAGATAATGGAACCTTGAATTTTCTACTAAGTTGCAACAATTTGGGTTCACACAATCCAAACCTGATCATTGCCTCTTTATTATGCATTCCAACTCCTCTTTGTAGCACTTATCGTCTATATAGATGATGTGCTCATAACAGGCTCGGATGAGAACACAATTTAGTTTGTCAACTGTGAAGGATCTTGGCTTTACAAAATATTTTCTTGGTATGGAAATCATCAGATCCTTTGTTGGTATTCACATTAATCAACGTAAATATATTCTAGATATTCTAAAGGATATGGGTCTATAAGGAACCAAACCAACTGCTTCTCCTTTTCCTGCCAACACTAGATTTCAATTCTCTGACGATTCACCCATTATAGATGCAGCACAATATCGAAGATTAGTGGGACACTTACTCTATCTCAACCTTTCCAAACCTAACATCTCCTTTTCTGTTCAACAATTAGGTCAATTCATGAACTTCCCTCAAACTTATCACAGGGAGGTTGCTCTTCATGTCCTATGGTATCTTAAAGGGCCTCCAACTAAGGGCTTATTTTTCTCCTCTGCTTCTACCTTGCAACTTCAAGGATATTGCAATGCTAATTGGGCTACATATGTTTCTACTCGTAAATCAGTCATAGGTTATGGTATTTTCCTTGTCACTTCACTCATTTCTTGGAAACCAAGAAATAATCTACAGTCTCTAGATCTTTGGCCGAAGCAGAGTATAAAAGCTTGTCCACTACTGTTTGTGAATTATAATGGCTCACCTATATCCTTCAAGACTTTCAACTACCACCGTAGCCACCAATTCCTCTTTTTTGTGACAACCAAGTAGCTTTACATATCGTTATTAATCTCGTTTTTCATGAAAGAATCAATCACCTCGAAATTGATTGTCATCTTCTTCGTGACAAGCTTAAGGAAGGTTTTATTCACACTACTCATGTTTCCTCTCAATATCAACTCATAGACTTTTTTACTAAATCCCTCGCAGCTCCTATGTTTCATTGTTTACTTTCCAAGTTAGGATTGATTGATCTCCACCAATCTCCAACTTAAGGGGGGATGTAAATAAACATTGTACATATGCAGATACATATTAACTTATATTCTGTTCAAGTGGTTATGTACAATTAGCGTAGAGGACATTAGTTAGTTAGCAGTTAACAGTTAGTTAAATGTACAGTTAGCACAAAGGACGTTAGTTAGGTAGCAGTTAGCAGTTAATTAAACAGTTAGCTGAACAGTTATTTTGTTAACAAAACTTGTACATATAAAGAAATGGAAGGATTAATACAGGAGCATGAAAATACGTTCATTACTCCATTTTCAACTTCTTATTAGGTTTTACTTGATAAATGTTTAATATCTTTACAAATATCTTATAAAAAGTATTAGAAAGCATATATATTGATATAGAACTTGAAATGAAGGAAACACTCGCATAGTAAGAAATTATGTAGGATGATGACACACTGACATAATCTCATAACTGATCTTGATCTATTACATAAACATTCATGCTTTTCAAGTGTAAGGTCACTTTCTAACTTTTCATTAAATGTATCAAACTTCCTCTTTCTATCTTTTATTAACTTGATCGTAAGATATCGAATGCGAAATAAAACTCTGACATTTAATTTTACAAGCCCGAGATAAACTTACAGAGAGCCAACATCGTAGACATATTCCATCGATAGCCCATAGACCAAGTGGTGTATTTAGAACATAGGATATACTAGATGCATAAAAAGCTTATTATATCATTTGTTACTCACTATGGGGTTTTGCTTAATCTAATTTTGATAATCTACAATTAGTCATCATAGACCAACACATCCAAAAGAAGAGAAGAAAAATAATAGAGACTCTAAGATATTCACCTCCTTGACCCATCCATCGTAAATTCATTGCAAAACTCTGGCATGGCAAGCTTATATAAGATAAAGGCCACCACTATGACCTTTTAAAGTTAGGAGGGTGCGTAAACCAAAATAATACACTTGCAGTACCTACAGTTAACAACCCTCAACCCATTTCATTAGATGTATCCTAAGAGCAGGTCCAAGAGAATGCATGTGTGGATATCTCGACGGCCATTTCATTAGAGTAATGTGTCAGAGCTCTTACTACCAAAATTCGGACTACTTTATCGGAGGCTTATATGGAGAACGTAAACCATGGTGACCTTTGCATGGGATTTAAAGAAGTAATATGGAGTTAAAAGATGCCACCCATACGGTCAAACGTCGTGCATTTTCATCCAAACTAGTAGGTCCAGTTAGAGATAGGAGACAAAACTTGTTCACCCCCTTCGAACTCAGTGGCAAGCTTTAGACAGTTGAAGGGGCCTTTTGAGGCCTACTTTGCAAGCAACTCATGCATGCTCAGTCACACAAATTATAAGCCTTAACATTGCTGGTTTATGCCCTACAAGTAATCAGTTGGTTGTAATTTAGTGACATAAATATTTAAAGACATTCTTTATCTTAGACATATTCAATGTATATGATTAATTATATGTGATATTCTACATTTTAAATAAAATTATGATGGATCATAATTATGAGATTCTTATTATATTTATATATTATCTCTAAATTATTCCTAGTTATTGTTCTATTGAGACTGGACATTAATAGAGCTTCAAAAGATTAAAACATATTATGATTTTCATTATTAATGAAGTAGTCAATCTCATAGATTAAAGTATGAAAATACTTAAATAAATATGCATTTGCTTGATAGAAAACAAGTTCACTAAACTGCCCTTATATGAGAAATTCATTTAAAAGATTACTTATATGTCTATGAAAATTCTCCTTGTAATGATTGTATAGGTGATCCTTTGACTTGAGATAATCAAAGTATCTCATACAAGAATTACTATATTTTAATACTACTTATAACCTATTTTAGTCAAAGATAGTCAGTAGTCGTTTGATATAATATGAATTATATGGAGTTAGTTGAGGGATCAATATAAGATTTATCATTCTAAAGTAATTAGGGAGAATATTTTGTTGTTTTTGATTAGTATTGACTCAAAAACTCTTTGGTCAAGGTAGACTAAAACTTGAAAATTAGTTTTTAAATGTCATTAATTAACTCGATTACTAATGATGGAGAACTAACATGATTGGACTTAAATAGAGTAGACATTAATTTCATAGTCTATGTTTAATAAGAATATTGTATGATAAAATTATTGAATTATACAAAAAAAATTACGTATGGAAATGTTCGTCAAAACTACTTAGACATTCCTAAATATTTAAGTAGTCATGATGCATTACTAGATGTCATTCTTAATCTATAGATACAATATGTTTAATTGATAGGTAACATACCCTGGATCCAAATCAGATTATATTAAATAGCCCGTAATAGAATAACCAAAAATAAAGAAAGAACAAATAAATGGGACACTGAACACAAGGATTTACGTTCTTTGGTCAATGTGACCTACGTCCACGGTCGGAGGGTGAGCCAAATTCACTAAAATGTAAAGAATGTACAAAAGTACAAAAGATTGATACAGAAGCTTTCTAAAACAAATGTAGTGACTGAATTGAGAAGGAATGGTGCATTTGAAACTTCAACAAACTCTTCTATTTATAATGCAGATGTTTGAGCTTTCGTCTAAGGAATTCTGTTAAATTTTCCAACCTCTCCGCAATCTTCACGTAAGAAAAAAATTCATGCCAGAAACATGCTTGATGAATTTTGGCCAAACATGACCAAAAAGTCTGCCTTGGCTAAAAAAATATGCTAACAATATTTGCCATCATATGGACAAATTTCAATGTTTATTAACCATTGTTTGACTCTGTGAAAGGGCCAAGACACTTTTGTCAACAAATCTCCACCTTGACTTGGTCCCGAATAATTAGTGATCTGCTTCACCTTCTACAGCGATGCCCCAAAGGGCTATATCACTAACTATAAACACCTATCAGGTCCAAGCACCACTTGAACTTGTAAATTGGGAGAGCCTTTGTGAACATATCAGCAGGATTGTCTTTAATATTGATCTTCTAAATAAGGAACTTCTTCTCTGCAATAGTATCCTGAATAAAATGATACTTAACATCAATATGTTTCGTCCTCTCATGATATATTTGGTCTTTTGTTAAATGAATAGCACTCTGACTATCATAATAAACCATAGTAACCCCTTGATATAAAGATAACTCGCTGAATAAACCTCTCAACCATAATGCTTCTTTGATAGCCTTAGTGACTGCTATATATTCTGCTTCAGTAGTAGATAAAGCCTCTACATGTTGTAAAGTAACTTTCCAACTAACAGCATAATCTCCAATACAAAATACATAACCTATGAGAGACTTGCGTTTGTCGAGATCACTAGCATAATCAGAATCTACAAAACCAACTAAATTGTTGCTAGTTCTACCAAACTCCAAACAAAAGTTCAAAGTACACGTCAAGTATCTGATAATCCATTTCACAGCTGCCAATGTTCTTTACCAAGATTGGCCATATACCTACTAACAACACTAACAGCTTGTGAAATATAAGGACGAGGACATACCATTACATACATAATACTGCAGACGACATTAGAATAAGGAATGCGTGCCATATAATCTTCTTCTTCATGCATGCGACTGTGGTGATTGAGCAGTAGATGGTATAAAATGGCTAGCAAGAAGAGTACTAACCACTTTGGCATTTCACATGCCAAATCTTTCCAAGACTTTATTAAGGTAACTCTCCTATATCAAAAATAATTTACCAACTCTTCGATCACGTCTTATCTCCATGTCAATAATTTTCTTCGTTGCTCCCAAATCTTTCATCTCAAATTCACTATGTAATAAGGCCTTCAAATGGTTAATATCTGTGACATTCTTGGCAGCAATGAGCATATCATCAACATATAACAATAAATAGATGAATGAGTCATCATCTAACTTCTGGAAGTAAACACAACTATTATACATGCTCATGGATAAATCATGATCTAACATAAATGAATCAAACCTCTTATATCACTGTCTTAGAGACTGCTTTAATCCGTACAAGGATTTCTTCAATAAGTAAACATGGTCTTCCTTTCCTGAAACTTCAAAACCGTCAAGTTGTTTCATATAAATCTACTTATCTAATTTGCCATGTAAGAATGCTATCTTGACATCAAACTGTTCTAATTCCAAATCAACCATGACAACCAATGCAAGTAATACACGTATAGAGCTATGTTTCACCACTAGAGAGAAAACATCATTAAAATCAACACCTTTTACTTGATTGTAGCCCTTTGCAACCAAATATGCCTTATACCTTACATTTTCAATACCTGAAGTACCTTCTTTTCTTTTGAAGACCCATTTGCAACCAACAATTTTCTTAACCTTTGGCGGCTTCACCAGAACCCAAATACCATTATTATGCAAAGATTCCATTTCTTCATTCATAGCTACCACCCACTTATCTGCATCAACAATTGAAACAACCTTTGTATATGTGAAAGGTTCACCATCTACACCTGTTTCCTGTGCCACTGATAAAGCATAGGCAACAAAATCTGTATACCCCTTCTTAGTCTATCTTTGGCTATGGAATATTCTTCTTCTACTAGTTCATTTTCAACATGATCAAGATTTAGTTCATCAACTTGATCTGTCTGATTTACTGTGAAGGACCTGAACTGCCAATCTCTAACTCCACCTACTTTTATGTACTATCTTCTTTTTCACAATTACAAGGATTACAAGACTCATTTCTAGGATATAACATAGATGACTCATCAAATGTAACATCCCTACTAATTACAAAATTTAGGTGACTTTGGATCAGGACACCACAATCGATATCCTTTTACCCCTGAAGCATAAACGAGGAAAATACATTTCTTAGCCCTAAGCTCTAACTTTCGCTCATTTACTTGCATATATGGTGGACACCCAAGTATTCTTAAATTAGAGTAATCAGCAGGAGTACCTGACCAAACTTCCTCGAGAGTTTTAAAATTGAGAGGAGCACAAGGAGAGCGGTTGATGATGTAGCAAGTCGTAGCAATAGCTTCTGCCCAAAAATCAAGTGTCAACCCTGCATTAGAGATCATACACCGAGCCCTTTCCAAAAGAGTTCGATTCATGCGCTCGACGACTCCATTTTGTTGTGGAGTCATTCTGACAGTGTGATGCCGAGCAATGCCTTCATTTTTGCAAAATTCATTGAATTCACCTCCACAAAATTCCAAACCATTATCTGTCCGCAGCCGCTTGACATGTTTTCCTGTCTGCTTTTCAATCAAAACTTTCCATTGCTTAAAGGTTAAAAAAACATCATTCTTATGTTTCAAGAAATACACCCAAACCTTCCTTGAATAATCATCAATAAAAGTCAACATATTACCCAGTACCACCTTTAGACGGAACACGAGAGGACCCCCAAAGATTAGAATAAATATAATCTAAAGTACCTTTAGTTTTGTGGATGATTGGAGAACTGAAACTGACTCGTTTTTGCTTCCTAAAGATACAATACTCACATAAGTCTGTCTTACCAATACTTTGACCACAAAGTAGGCCTCTCTTGCTTAACAATATTAAGCCTTTCTCACCTATGTGTCCCAAGCGCATGTGCCACAATTTGGTAATGTCATCATCAGTAGAGACTACCGCAGCACCTGTTACCATATATACCTGCAAAACATACAAACTACCAGATCTGCAAGCTTTCATTAATAGAAAGAGCACCTTTAGAAAATTTCAAAACTCCACCTTCAGCTGAGTACTTGCACCATTGAGAATCGAGAGTGCCTAAAGAGATGATATTTTTCTTCAAATTAGGAATATGTCTAACGTTAGTGAGTGTTCTACTGATATCATCATACATCTTGATCCGGACTGTACCTTTACCAACAACTTTACAGGCAGCATTATTACCCATTAAAACAATTCCAACCCGTACAAATAGTCTCTTTGCCTGACTTCCACTAGTCTCCCCAGTGATGTCTCTATCAATATACTCTTTTGACTTTAATACAGACTTAATACTATTATATGAGACCGATTCTTTCCCATAAATCATAGTATCACGAAAATATTTAAAGGACTGGAGAAGGGAACATAACAACAATATGACTTGATCTTTATCCTTAATTTTTACATTTACATTCTTCAAATCCAAAATAAGAGAATCAAATTTATCCAGATGTGAAAGAATAGACGTACCTTCTGTGATCCTCGACATGTATAACTTTTGTTTCAAATAAAGCTGATTTTCCACCGTCTTCTTCATGTACATGGCTTTCAACTTGTCCCACATACCTTTAGTTGTGCTTACTCTAGTAACCTCCTGCTAAACCTCATCGGAGAGATTTAATATGATGGCTGATCTAGCCTTTTTATCTAGATCCGTGAATTTATTTGAAGCCATATCTGCTGGCTTTTTCTCCACTCTATCAAGTGCAATCTCACACCCATCTTGTATTACAATGGCTTGCATCTTGAGCTGCCACATACTGAAGTTAACACTCTAGTCAAACTTTTCAATAGAGGTCTTGGTTATCATCATGATGGCTAAAAAATTGATATTTTGACTATTTTTCGACAAGTGGGCCCGATGCTTGAAACAGGGACAGCGGGCCCCCACAAAAACACTAGACGCGAGTACCATAAGTAAAGTCGAGATATGGGCCCCACAAGTAAAATTGAATTCTGTTTACAAAATCGAAGCAGTGAGCCCCACAAGATAAAATCGAGGTAATGGGCGCAAGATAAATTCGAGGCAGTGGGCCTCGTTTAGACTCACAATGAAAATCTAAGTTACTTTCTGATGTGGAAGGTCCACCTTAGTGGCAACCACAGAGCATATGGTAAGTTAGACCAACAGGAGAAGCTCTGATACCGGTTTGTTATGAAAAATGCC
>JANZXP010019310.1:0-13505 GCA_027576715.1 Erythroxylum flavicans
ATATAACATTTAAGCTCAAAGACTCATACTAACCCATAAAAACACTTAAACACATAAACTAACACAATTAAAACATATACACACTAAACACTCAAATTAACACTAATTACTTAACAAATTGAACTAATAAATAATGCAAATCACAACTATCAACATCCCCACACTTAAATGTTTACTTGTCCTCAAGCAAAAAAAATAACAAACATATAACACACAATGCAATAATGAGACAATGGCTTCAACTTCATGAAATAAATTTAATCTTAAACACAATCCTACTAAGTTATATCTAATCATTAACATGCAAAATCTATGTCTAGGATCGTTGAGCTAAATATCCAAATTAACCAAGTTCTAAGTGTTAATTTATTCAGCCTTTCAACTGTGCACCCACATTAATAATTCGTCGGTCCTTCAGACTTTGTAACTAGTCCTAAGTAAATTTTCATGAAAGGTCAAGCTTACTACAAGTCCAGTAGGTTTATTAAAGAATACATAATTATTTTATTTTATTTTTAAACATAGACTTAGTTTTTTACACGGAGGCAACCATTAGTAATGAATGTCGATTTGGTTACTCAACTAAGTCTTATTTTTATTACACATCTTGGTTGAAACGTCATTATAGTTTTTTGACACAAAGGCACATATTTATGATGCGTATCAATCCGGTTACTCAGCTATATCATGTTTTTAACTAGCTACTAGCTCTATTCATAACTCAAAGGCCAGCAAAATAGTGATTTATTTAACAAAAACAATTTTTTTCATTTATTTCCTACCTTGTTGTTTAAACTACTAATTTCTATGAAAAATACTAGTTAAGCTACTTAAGTTAAAAGACCTCACATTATGAATGAATGTGACAACTTATAGGGTGCCAAATTTACACTAATTCCTAATTAAGTTGTATATTCATCCAAAGACTCCCAATTCACTAATTTTACGAGATAATGATTATTTACAACCTAATAGACTATGTTCAAAATTAAATAAATTCCACTCCATTTAAGCCATTGACACATCAATCAATTCATAAAATGCATCCTAATAGTTATCATATAATATGTAAAAATCACATTCCAAAAGTAAAGCACATAATCCCTCCCCATACTTGAACAACACGTTGTCCTCAATATGTGAAGGAAACAAACAAAAGCATAAAAATTAGAGTTGAAGGCTAATATGAAAAAGAAAAAATAAATGGGTTAAACACAAATCTTATGGAGATTGAGGTGGTGATGGTTGTGGAGGCAGCAATTGAACGCCCTGAGCCTCGAACTATCAGTGGATCTAAAGGATATCATGGCTCTAGCGGTGTTTTGTTCGGGTCATTTCCTTCATCATTCTGGTGTTCTCTGTAATTGTCTTATTAGTTTCAGAGATTGAACCCAGAACTTCCTTCCAGTCATGTTCTTCTTCCTCTTCTTTAGACTCTTCATTGATAGAGTCCTCCTCTGCATGTCGATGTGGCATTAAGCTCAAACTTGCCTAACTAGCCCTGATGCAGACATGTGTCTTTTTGCTGATTTCCCTGAGTTCCATGTTATAGGAATGAAGGATTTCAGCTTGCCATAAGTGGTGATGGATTAGGAATTTTGGAAGATGAACAGTTAATCCCCTCCGTTCCACGCCAAAATATTCTGCGATGACAGACACTATATACCCCATTCCTAGATTGTTACTCCTCTTATGCGGAGTCGCAACAAAGGCATTAAGCATATGCATGGATGTGCAGACTAGAATAATGTGGTCCATGCACCATAACATAAAAAGTTTATTTTTGGAACATTTATTAGTTTTGGTTTTATCGAAAACCAGTTGACACATAAATTTGTACAACAACAAGCATTCATGGGACCTTATAATGTTGTTATGAGCATTCTTTACATGAAATTGGTTAATTTTAGTAAGCTCATTCTAGTACTGGGAAGGACGAAAGTCTTCATGATTGTTGATGATAGAGGAGTTGGGGTATCCACACATCTTGCACTAATTAATTCATAGGCTCGTCCCCCATCCTAAACCATAATTATTTTGGATTCTTAGGGTCATATATTAGGGAAGTGAAAAATTCTAGTGTAAGCTCCTTATAAATAGGAAATTGAAATCGTATGAATTGAGCCCAACTCGTTCAAGCAATTCTATCCTATCAAGTGTGTCGAAATCAACGGACTTAAGAACCATAATTTCTCTAGCACAGAGGGATTGAAAATGAGTGCCTTCCTCCTCTTTGTAGATTAGGAAGGGTGAGCCAAAGTCTGCTGCGGGTTTCTTTATCTACGTCCCGCAACTTGTTGTCATCCATATAGTTCCCGTTAGGTTGATTGTTTAATGCGTGACATGATTGGGTAGAAATTTGGAAGAAATTGGAGGTTGAAAATTTCTAAAGAGATGTAAAAGTATTTGGATGTTTAAATTCTAGATAGGTAAAGTGAAAATGAAAATGAAAGAAAAAGTGAAGTTAGAACTAAGTATATAGGTGGTAAAAAGGGTAAAATGGTAATAGTTCTTTTAAAGATTTGCGCCCTCCCTCTTTCTACATAGTCATAAGCCACGATCGTGTCTTGCGACTTACCATCACTTCCTATTTTATTTTTCCTTGTTCTTTTTCCATTCTTTCCCATTTCACTTATTAATTTTTTTGCGGCCCCTTTCACTTCTCTTTTCATGCTTGATATATCATCCATATATTCCAAAACCCTGTTCCTTCTTGATTTTATTCAAAACAGAAAAATGATATAATCCTAACTATCGAATTCAATCGTTTGAATAAAAATAATCAAAGAACTACTTTTCCATGGGTTGCCTCCTATGCAGCACTTCTTTAAATGTCGCTAGCTCGATGTTCCTTTAAGCTCACAGTGGTCGGAACGAATGGTGCGATGGTAGTGTCATCATTAATATCAACATTTGAACTTTAGCTACTGTGTTATAGTTTCCACCTTCCTTACAATTCTCCTTTCCTCGCTTTCTTCTTTGTGAGCGCTTCTTCCTGAAAGTATTCCCTGGATCCTCGATATCTTCTCATTCTCTTTGAGGTTCAGGTTCCTTGATATCACTGGAGGTGAAGGAGATTTGTACTCCCTTGTAGTCACTTTGAAGGTCAAATTCACCTTCCTTATCCGCAGAGTTAGTTCGCCCCCACCAACATCAATGATTGAACGCGTAGTGGCCAAAAACAGTCATCCAAGAACTATCAGGGTGTTCATATCTTCACTAATGTCCAATACGTAGAAGTCTGTGGGGAAAGTATATTTATCAATCTTTACTAGCACGTCCCTTTTAATCCTCATCGGTTTATGCATTGTTCTATCGACCATCTTTACTAGATACTTGATGGGTATTAACTCTCTTAACCCTAATTTCAGAGTGAAGGTGTAGGGCATCATGTTTATATTCACGCCCAAATCCTCAAATTCCCTATCTATAATGATTCTATTGATGATGTAGGGGATGAAAAAGTCCTTTGAGTCCTCCTTCTTTTCTGCCATGTTGGGGTCATCTTCTAGTTGTCACTTCTTGAACTTCTTTTTAACAGATTCTCATAATTTGAGCTTCGTCTGTACTTGCTCCGTCACTTCCTCGATCTTGTTTTGCTCAATCTGTTGTAATTTTTTGCTTCCCTCTTTACATATAACTCTTGATGCTGCACAATAAGGAATGGAAATACACGTTGAGTTACTTAAGTGACTAGATTGCAGGCTCACTTAGAAAGTCTTCTTTATTTGCTTGACTTTCTCCTTCATATTCTCCTCCCTTTACCTTTTCCGGTTCCTCCTCCTGGGTTTTGCTAATGACCATGATACGTTCCTTTGGATTAGATTCGGTGTTGCTTGGAAGAGTTTCAACATTCCGAGTGGACATTACTTCTACTAGTTGACCTACTTGGACTTCCAGATTATGTATGGATGAGGCATGGTTCTTCGCAACTTACTCAAATTCATTCTCGAGCCTCTTGTGTGTTTCCTCCGTACCTACAATTTTATCCAAAATCTTGTCTAACTTTGATTCCAATGAGCTCGCTTTGTCTTGCTGAAAGCCCGATTGTCCCTGAGGCTTGAACTATCCGCCATTGTTGTTCGACCAAGAGAAGTACAGGTGATTCTTCCACCCAGAGTTGTAGGTGTTGGAGTAGAGATTGTTACCCCCCTCCTCATCAATATTGTGCTCCCATGTAGTTTATTTGCTCCTGACTGTCCTCCTTCATTAGGTAACACTCTACAGTATCATGGTCTATCTGACTACAGAGTTCACACTTAAATTGTGTGGCCTTCACCTGAGCTGAGGGTGATGCCTTCATGTTGTTTAGTTGTCGCGTCAAGTTATCGATCTTCACTTGCATCTCAATCATTTGATTGACCGTGACAATTTCCTTTTGCTCTCTAAAAGTAGTCGGTTGCCTTCCTCTCTCATTTGTCCACAAGCAACTGTTGCTTGCCATCTCCTCAATCAGGTCCTCTGCCTCATCAACAGTTTTTTGCATCAAGGATCCTTCGGATGCTGTGTCGAATATGCCTCTTATCTATGGGTTAACTCCATTGTAAAAGGTCTGCAAAAGGAATTCTTTAGGTAGGTTACGGTATGGGCACTTCCTGTAACACCCCCACAACCATAGAGTATGAACTGGAACATCTTGAGGACATTCTAGTACATACCCTATAATAATGGCAGGTTAGAGAAATCATAAATCTCACTTAAACATGGCATTAGCATTCTTTATTCTCTTATAAGACATCATCAAGAGAGTCACAATATTTTAAAACCAAAATTTTCCCCATTTCATTTCATAAATCCAAACGTATTTACAATGTAGCTTTTAATGCCCATACATATACATTATCAAAACCTAATACAAAATATGTTACATGAAAGAGGAAATTAGATAAAAAAGTCTATCTAATCTTTCCAATCCCAGCTGACTGACCTTTGAGCCATTTCTTCTTCTTCCCAAAAGTACAAGACTATACTTCTTCTTGCGTCTCTCAGTAGCTAAAGTCCTCTCTCGGTCCTAAAAATTCAACGTTGCAATTTTGGTGAGTTTTCGGAACTCAATGAGAACCATCATTGACGGTTCACTCAATTTATGCAACACATCACACATGTAACATATATTTCACATATTTGCATTTTGCATAAATTATCACATATCACATTCTCACATAAGGGTAAGACAAATTTTCATTTCAAACAATCAAACATACTTATTAAAATGTATATGAAATGCTCATGTGACTCTTTTCAAATTATTACGTTGTTGTGACCGAGTGCCTAAACTGTCCCGTATCTATTGTGGATACCAGGCTCATTTATACCGTCCCTTATCTATTGGAGATACAGGGCTCATTTTACATAGTGAGCCTTTGGCTCTTAATCACATTTAGAGCTTTAAGCTCATTTTCGGTGGCTACTCAGGTTACAACTCTTATTATATGATCATGCATTTATGTATGGAATGCATCTCTTATAATCAACCAATCATGTCAAGAAGCATTTCATTCGTCACATTCACGTATAAGTAGCACCTCAATATCACATTCATGCATCAAGGCTTAAACCTTCATTGCCCGGCATCAACATAATCAAATCACATTCATATCATCATCCAAAACATATTCTAAAGTAAACATTTAATTGCGTGAAACTGTCTAGATTACTCACAGTTTGCTCCAGATAGCTTATTGCCTCGAGGTCCCTGCAATATCTGGATGCACACGATCTATTTGCTCCTCTATATCATACAACACACATTTACACAAATTACAACATTGCACAATTATATAAGTACTCATTTATGCACACATATATATGGATTATGTACAATGCATGTTCAATGACAATCCCAGGTACATTTTCTTAATATGCATCTCAAAATCTATTAACATCATCATTCAATCATCCTTTAATACCTAATACACTTTCCTTACTTTAATCGCTTCATTCATCATCTACTAGGCTCATTCAAGATCCCATTTAAGCCTAACTACATCATAGGAAAACATTGATAAGTCAATAACTTATCTATGTATATGAATTGGGACAATAAGCATAACTTTCATTATGCATGTCAGATTAAGATCATTTAGGTACAGTTTCGAAGAGAACTTCGAGTTCTACAACTTCTGTGAAGACCCCAAAGTGAGATTTTGCCATTAAAAAGGTAAAAATAGAAAGTTACTATAGCTATCCTGTGAATGTCCACTAAGTGGACATGTATGTCCCTTCAAACGGATATGAACAGAGCTAGAACACTGAAATTCCCGAGAAGGTCCACCTAGCAGACACATATGTCCCTCCAAATGGACATTTACTAGAAAATTCCAAATTTTCAACTCCTTCAATCACCTCTAACACATCCTATACATATCCTATCATTCCTACTTCAATTTCTCTTCATTATCACCTCCATTCCAATTTAAAACATACACAAAACATGTCATCCACAAAACACATCATGCAAGATTATTGATCATAACCAACAAAACAAACATTCATACTTAAACATTCATCCTCAATATTCTACACATCTTTCTACTTCATTTACACCTTCTTTTCATTCCTAACTATAATTCTAATTTACCTCATTTTAAGACATCATACTACTCCTTATAAGCTCTAAACTCATTTTGAAACATCTTTAAAAACACTCAAAATAGAACATATTTGCATACTCTCAAAACTAAACATAAATATATACATTCATCCACCAATTTGCTGCACCCATTTATCAATTTCATGTTAAGTTTTGAGACTCTTAAAGATAAAATTTAAATTTCATGTCTTTATGAAAAATGTATTTTTATGTCTCTAGTTTAATCCAAATTAAGAATCATCTCGTTTGGATAACTACAGAATAAGTTATGGATAAAACACAGAAGCATAACCAGTGGACATATTATAGCTACATTTTCCAGCATTCATCTTCAAATTTTTCCAGATTTTATTCTACTTCATTTACTCTTCATTCTCAACTCCATTTCAACTCAATATCATTTACAAACAATTCATGATCTATATTTGATCATTAACCCAAAAATAGAACATATATATGTACCCATTCATCATCAATTTTTTGCACTCAACTAACACCATTTTAATGATCATTCTACCTCTAAAACATCTCTAAAACAATTTATGAAACATTACTCATCATACATATACAAAAGCAAGAGATTTATATCAACTATTCATCACTCACATTCATCATACATAAAAGACCATTTTATGCCATTTAACCTCTAACTATCATCATAAAAGCTTCATTTAACAATACCCATGAAGATTAACAAGCTACTTACTTGTTTAGCTTCAAAATCTTCAAATCCCTCTTATCCCTAACTCTCTCCTCTTACATGCACATCATCATCCCAAGGTGTTAGGGTTGGGTTTTTAGTGAGAAATGAAGAAGAGAGCAAGATAGTAGTAACTAAAGATAGATGGAAGCAAAGTGTAACATTAATGATGGTTAAGTGAGTAAAATCGTGGGGGTGAAGAAAGATAGAAGAGAAGACAAGAAGAAGAAGAGGGTCATGAAAATGAGAAGGAAATGAAGAAGATAAAGCAAGTGAAAGACAACAATTAAATGGTCTTTCAAATAATTAAGACCATTGTGGGTTATAATATAAAGGCATGGCTTAGCAAGTGACACATGTCACTTGCCACATGTTCATTTCCTATTGGTTCACAATTGGTTCTTTTGTTAAACTAGTCCATTCAACTCAAATAGTCTCCAAATTTCAATGAAATAAGTCATTAAATCCCAAATTCATTTATAAAAATTTCCACTGTCATTTGACATTTATTTCTACTACCATTCATCAATTGTTCTGCCACTTGGCATTTTTCCTAGCCCAAAAATATCCTTAATTCCAGAAAAATTCTTAAATTTCCCTAAAAATTCTAAACCACTAATTAAATACACCGACCCAATTTTCAATACATATAAACCATAATTCTCAATATAATCATATTCACAAATCTATTATACCCAGATTGTCAATGAATGCATGTACAATCATTTTAAAGTGCAAAAGTTAATATTTATATATGTGTATGTATGACATATTATGAATGAGTATGAAATGCACTTTCTAATCTCTCATATTTACTATTCTAGCCTTAACATGGGTAACGGGATGTTAAACTTCCTTTGCAGGTTCTTATATCTTTCCCACGCTTTATAGATGGACTCCCTGTCACCTTGTTGGAAATTGGTGATTTCCTTTATAATATTCATTGTATTGGTCAACGGGAAGTACTTGTCCAAGAAGGGACGCACAAGTTGATCCTATGTTGTGATGTTGGCTGGGCTCAGTGAATGATACTATGTCCTTGCTTTATCTCTAAGTGTAAAGGGGAACAACCTAAGTCTAACTACATCCTTTGACATCTGATGACATCGGAAGATATCACAGATCTCGAGGAAATTAACAATGTGCGCATTGGCATCCTCATTCGCCAATCTATAGAATTGCACATTCTGTTGAAGCATATTGAGGAGGGCCGGTTTTATCTCGAATGAGGCTGCTTGAATTGGCAGCCTAGCCACTCCTTAGTTTCATCAGGGTCCTCTGTTGTTGTCCTTAGTTTTCTTCTTGATCCATATTCTGTTGAAATTCCTCGGTAACATCCTACTACCATAAATTACAAACCAGAACACCCTGTGGACATTCTAGTATCACTACAAGAATATAACCCAATCTGCGATGTTTTTAAAACGTCGCAGAATCTCTAAATACATCGCAGATTGCCTTTTGCGACTTTTAAAAAATGTCATAAAAAATGTCGTAGAATGTAGTGTAGGCAAAAGGTTTCTGCGACGTTTTAAGGGAAACATCGCGGAATTTATTAATATTCGGTGACGTTTAAGAAAATGTCACAAAAAATTTGGGTTTTCAGTGACGTTTAAATAAAACATCGCGGAATCCTATGATTCCGTGACGCGGAATCCTATGATTCCGTGACGCGGAATCATAGGATTCTGTGACGTTTAGATAAAACGTCACGGAATCACAAGATTTCACAACGTTTTTGTAATCGTCGTGGAAAGGAAGTTTTTGCGACGTTTTGGAAAACATCGCAGAAAGGTAGCTTCTGCGACGTTTAGGGAAACGTTGCAGAATCGTTAATATTCTGCGAAGTTTTATGAAATGTCGCGGAATCGTTAATATTATGTGACGTTTTATGAAACTTCGTGGAATGTTGGTGAATCTGCGACGTTTTAAAACATCACGGAATGCCAAAAAATGTCACAGATTACTATATTAATTGCAATTTCCAAACATGTCATCATACATTAATTAATATAAAAAGTTTATCTTAATTTAATAAAATGTCAATATGAGTACATATATCTAATTTAAACGAATATTATGTGTAGAACATAAAAAGTTCCAAAAGCTTTTTTTGTTGTTCAAATTCAATTCTTTGTTGCTCGACTTCGGTAGTGAATCTATCTTGCATTTGTTCAACTTTTTTAGTCAATTCATCGACTTGAGACTGTAACTCCTGATTAACCTTCTTTAACTCCTCTAGTTTGTCTCGAAGTCTCTTTCTGACCAAAGTCGTCCCTTGTGGTCGAGGCCTAACTCCCATGCCAACAATATAATCAGATCTTATGCCTAACACTTTGTCGCATACTTCATCCCCTGTCATCGGATGACCTTGTTCTATCGAATCTGCCAATTCCTTACACATTAATTCCTGACAAATAAAGAATTAATTAGATACTAACATTTATAAATTCTAAAAATTATTTGTATTTGATCTATGTATTCACCCATTTTTCTTTGCATTCTGTAGTTGTCTATTGACCTTTATTTTCATCATAATGAGTGTGATACCAGAGCTTCATTCGGTCACACTTTTCTCCATCTTTTTCACTCTGTTGTATTGAAAAATATTATTAGTAATATTTATTATAAAATTTGAAATATCAATCAAAGTAAAATATAATTAAAAAGATAATAACTTACAATCTCATGCCCTATCGCTACAAAGGCCTTGGAGTCGAAGTTTGGTCGACATTTGACTTGACTCGTAGCCAATTTGGCTTTTTGACTTTTTTTCTAACCATAAACGTAACAAAATCTATTATAACTTTTATAAATCACAATTCATAAATACAAAAATATAATAAGTTGTCAAAAAACTTGTGAAAATAAGTTTTGTGATCAAATTAACTAACTTTTGTAGCCGATTGGTCCCAATATTTGCATAAATCCATCCACTCCATCACTGTGACATTTTGCAGCTTAACATTCTTTCCATGCTCGATAAAATATTTTTTTAAGTGAAATCTTTGATCTTTGGATCTTAAAGAAAGAAACTTCTTCACAGCAGCATGTACTTCATCGTCTGTCCTCATTTCCTTGACTTCCAACTTTTGCTGTAAAAAATTATAAATTATTAGTGAAAGCTTTAGGCATATGGAAAACACGTACATATTAGATAGTTTTATAATACTTACGTCTAACTTATCAAATGCAATGTCTAACTCCTCATTAGTTATTTTTTCCATTTTGTTCTTACAGGTAAGGAAGTTCGGGATACCACACCAATCTCACTCGATAATTTAGCAGACTATAAGGAGTTGATTGGTCATCCTTCAGTAGGGAAGATCTTTATCTCTAATCTCTTACCTATCTCTTTATTAGTCTTCTCCAATCCATGTCCTTTTGTGACACCCATTGTCTTTTTCAGATCAGTCGTGGATCCTAAAATATAGCAAGGAATATTTTACAATAAACATATAGCATACTCTTAATTAGTTAGATAAAAAAATTATTAAACTTGTATGTTTAACCAATGTGATGTGAAAGATCATACCTACAGTGCTTGTAGAGGTAGTACTAATACTGGAAAAGGGGCTCGTGTCATTTACTAGTGGCTAATTAGAAGCTGGAGGCATCGCTTGAGAAGTTGATGAAGGCATATCTTGAGAACTTGATGTAGAACTAATATTGTGTCACATTCTCAAAATTTGTAGATACTTATCTCTGGGATGAGTAATAGGCGTAGATGTGACATCTCTTGGTGTTAGAGTAGGCTCACAAGGTGCAAGTGTGTGATCTTCTAGATGTGTACAAACAAATGGCTCATCAGCTACCCTTCCAAGAAGTTGATGGTATCGCGACTGCAGTTGTGCCGGTACTAAGTTGCTTAGTGCAGATTTATTCTTCTTCTTGGGTAGACCAGGTCCCATGTCAATCACCTGAATTTAATTCGATATTAGATTTCAATGATACTATTAATTGATAAAGTAATATTCATCAACCATATTTAAAGGAAACAATATAGGCTACAAATAAAAAAAAGACCTAGTAACTCAATGTAATAGGGCAAAGATCAAAAAATTACAAACTGTCCACAATATAAGTATTAATAATAAGGTCAGGTTATGAAATAAGGTTTGAAGGACCAAAAACATTTGGTGTGTTATGCCTAATCTTACTTGACCACAAGTTTATATATATACAAGATAAAAGTATAACAGAAGATCAATTTAGCAGCAGAATCATCATGCAAATTAGAGGATACATCAGCTTATATAAAACCAGACTCCTCAATGAACAGTACACGTTATTACACTCATCCCCCCATAACACAAGGAATAAAAGCAACTCATATGAAAACGCAATTATCACAGCGTATTATCATAGTGTATTATACTCATCTGCCCACAACACAAGGAATAAAAACAATGTCATTTGTGGCATGACCAAAATTTTGAGTTTAAATTTTGAACAGTGGGAACAAAAAAGAAGAAAAGAATGAAAAGGTAAAAACAAGACACACGATTAGAAATAATTCAATAAATGTTTATGTGTATAGAGAAGCACAAGATTCTTTTGGTACTGCAAAGAAAGCGATTAGGGTATGGCACAATAGGACATTGGTGACCACATGCACACGTTTTGCAGAGGAAAGTGAATTAAAAAGCTCCAAGTGCAAAAACTAAAAGTAGACAGGATGAATAGATACCTTAATCCTTTCATGGCTTGGAATAACTGAGTTACTTCAATCTAATTGACGAAAAAGGTTTGAAAACTAAAAGTAGATAGGGAATCGATGAGAAATGTCTAGTCAATAAAGTCAAAATCATTTTTAATATTTATATAAAGAATACATTATTTACCCATGTGTTCTTATGATAGTCCCTTATTATATCTTGTGATAAAAGTATACTATATCCAGTTATCCTCCCTTGTAAGAAAGTTAATTGTTGCTGGTTAATAATAAATGTAAGAATATCCTTTATCCTCTTGGTAATTAACTTAGTCATCATCAACATTCCTGGGTCCCTTCTAAAATAGAAATAGCAAAAATGTAACACCAACATAGGGAACAAATTGATCCATACGATTGTTAAAGCTTTTTGACCATCCTTGCCAAGATCTACTGATGCCTATGCAGACACAAAACAACCATACACTTTGAAAAAAGTGAACAAAATTTAGGAGGGAAGACATTTAAAATTCAAATCCAGTAGCATATTTTTTTTCCTATTCCCAGATAGAGACCCACAATTGGAAAAGAAAATAAGTTAGGATAAAAATAACGTAAATCAATTATAAAAGAGAATTGAATTCACAGCTATACATCACATTCATACTATAACAAAGTAGATACAACAACACATGCACATTACCATGTGCGAAGTAGAAGGCATTTTTTACATTAGCAACTACTTTGAATTGTATGAACAAATGCATCTTAGTTGGTATAAGACAAAGGGAATGCTAAATCTCATCCCAAGCTATCAAAAGCTAGCAGAGAACTTGGAAAATCAAAGGTAAAATCTGATTTCACCAGCACTTATATCGTAGGGTAAAGTTAGCATGTTGTAATAAGAAACAAGTTTATAATGTTGTAGTTAAAGGCTTAACATATTTAGGGATGAAAGTCATAAAGGTTGTATTGACTTCTGTAAGCAATATCATTTGAATGAAGAAGTCAAAATTTGAGTTAAGAATATTATTCTTTATGATATGCTAGAATGTTTGAAAAAAAGTAAACATTCTAACCATTAAGTATAAGAGTTTTAAAACCATTAAAGCTAAGGAAAGCTTCTTTTATATCCTCTTTAAGGTAAGGAAAGGTTTTATCATAGAAGAGATTTGACTCCTAAAAAGCCTTGTTGGATTTAAGACTTCACTGTTTATAGCAAAACTATTATCTAATATATAGGTTAAAATAGTGGAACCAAAATAGGAGGAAGCTAATAAATTTACCCCACATTGTCCAAGCATCCAACCAAGGCCAGCACAGAAAATTCCCTGTTAAAACTCAAACACTATC
Organism: Erythroxylum flavicans; assembly: GCA_027576715.1. NCBI lineage: Eukaryota > Viridiplantae > Streptophyta > Magnoliopsida > Malpighiales > Erythroxylaceae > Erythroxylum > Erythroxylum flavicans. The sequence continues at coordinate 13,300 of JANZXP010019310.1, forward strand.
AAACAAAAAAGAGCAACATTAATAAAAAGCTGAGATCTTTACCTTTGTATGGGATGGTCTAGATTCAATTTGACTCTCTTTGCCAAAAATGATAATGAACAGCAACACTACTATTTACCTGAACATGAGAACATGAGCAAGTACTATTAGTGTGCATGAGCAACTACTGTTAGTGTGCATTACTCTTACAACATCATTTCCCAGAA
>JANZXP010019330.1:0-13504 GCA_027576715.1 Erythroxylum flavicans
GGAGCCCAACGATAATGCCAATGGGATTTTATGCCCACCAAAGATGTGCAAATGAGATGTTTTCTTACTGAAGCCGCACATCTAATGTGTCATCGAGCTATTTTCTCACCGAATATGACAAGTTATTTTGTCAACAAGTTGTTTTGCTCAGCGAAGGGTCACAATGATAAAGGCAATAGGTTGTTTTGCTTACCAAAGGTGTGCCAATGGGTTGTTTTCTCATCGAAGGCACCCAGTGACCTTTCTAATAGGCCATTTAACCTTCTAAGGTGCATAACAACAATGCAAAGGGGCTCTTTTCTCTCCAAAGGTGTGCAATGAATGTGCCAATGGGTTATTTTCACGACGATAGTGCCCAGCGATTGTGCCAACAGATTATTCTCTCTAAAATTATGCAACGATCGTACCAATGGGGTGTTTTCTTTCCAAAAGCCCCCACGACTGTGTTAACGAGTTATTTTCCCATCAAAGGTGTGCTCACAAACTATTTTCTCATACAAGGTGCCACTGATTTTGTCAATTGACTCTTTTTCCCACCTAGGGTGCCCAATGATGATGCCAAAGGCTTGTTTTCCCACCAAAGGTGTCCAGCAACCGTGCCAAGTAGTTGTTTTCTCACTGAAGATGCCTAACCTCAATGCTAAAGGTTTGTATCACCCACTAAAGATGGGCCAGTGGGTTGTTTTCTTAATGAAGTAGCCCATCGTTAGCACCAATTCTACCCAACAATAATGCTAACAGGTTGTTTTGCCAACCAAAGAAGTGCGAACTAGTTGTTTTCTTACTGAAGGCGCACATCGATTGTGCAATCACACTATTTTCTCACCGAGCATGATGAACGATTGTGTCAACAGGTTGTTTTGCTCACCGAAGGGGCCTATCGAATGTGCCAATGGGATGTTTTCTCATCAAAGGTGCCCAAAGACCATGGTAACGAGTTGTTTTACCCACCAAATGTGTGCTAACGGACTATTTTCTCATGGAAGATGCCCAATGACCGTGCCAGTTGACTCTTTTTCCCACCAAGGATTCCCAACAAAAATGTCAAAAGGTTGTTTTCCTGCGGAAGGTGTCTAGCAACTGTGTCGACGGGTTATTTCCAACGAATGTGCCAATGGGTTGTTTCCAAATTGATAGTACCCAATGACCATGCCAACAGGTTATTTTCTTATTGAATGTCCCCCACGACTGTGATAATTAGTTGTTTTGCCCACTAAAGGTGTGCTAACAAACTGTTTTCTCACACAAGGTGCCCATGGATTATGTCAATTAACTCTTTTGCCCACCGATGGTTCCCAATGAAAATGCCAAAAGGTTATTTTCCCACCGAAGTTGTCTTGCGACTGTGTCGATGGGATCTTCCTCACCGAAGATGCCCAGCATCGATCCTAATAGGTGTTTTGCACAACAAAGATGTGCCAATGGGCTATTTTCAAACCCAAGGTGCTTAACGTTAGTGCCAGTTGTCTTTTTTCCCATCAAAGATGCCCAACGATTATGCCAACAAATTGTTTTCTCACTAAATGTGCACACGATTGTATCAATGGGTTGTTTAGATCATCAAAAGCGTCCAATGATAGTGCCAACGGGTTGTTTAGCTAACCAAAAAAAGCCAACAAGTTGTTTTCTTACCAAAGACATACATCAACTGTGCCATCACGCTATTTTCTAATCGAACATCATGAGCAATTGTGTCAATAGGTTGTTTTGCTCACTGAAGTGGCCTATTGATGAAACTAACAGGTTGTTTTTCCTTCCATAGGTATGCTAACGGGCTGTTTTCTCACCGAAGGTGCCTAGTGACCATTCTAATGGGCTATTTCAACCACCAAAGATGCACAATGACAATGCTAAAGGGCTCATTTCCCTCCAATGGTGCACAAGAATTGTGCCAATGGGTTGCTTTCACATTGATGGTGCCTAATGACTATGCTAATAGGTTTTTTCTCCCCAAAATTACCCAGCGATGATGCCAGTGGGATGTTTTTTAACTAAAGGTCCCCTACGACCATGCTAATAAGTTGGTTTGCCCTTTAAAGGTGAACTAACATATTTTTTTCTCACAGAAGGTGCCCAACAATCATGTCAATTAACTCTTTTGCCCACCAAGGGTGCCCAATAACAATGCCAAAGGGTTGTTTTCCCAACGAAGATGTCCAATAACTATGCAGACGGATTGTTTTTTGGCCAAAGGTGCCCAATGTCTTCCCTAATCATTTGTTTTGCCTACCATAGATGTGCCAATGGGTTGTTTTCTTACTGAAGGTGCTAATAAGTTGTGTTTCTCACCATAGATGTGCCAATGGGTTGTTCTCTCGCAGAAGGTGCCCAACGTCAGTGCCAATAGGCTCTTTTCCAATCGAAGGTGCCCAAAGATCATACCTGTTTTCTCACTAAATGTGCACCAGACTAAAGAGCTTTTTTTCTCTCCTAAGGTACGTAGTGACCTTGCCAACAGGTTGTTTGTACACCAATGATGGCTAAAGATCGTGCCAATGGGTTATACTTTCAAAAATTTCACAGCCACTATACTGATGGGATGTTTTCTCGCCGAAGGTGCCCAACGACTAAACTACGGGTTGTTTTCTCACTGAAGGTGCCCAGTTCCCAATGATGATGCCAACATGTTATCTTCTCACTGAAAGTGCATAGGACTATGTCAGTAGGTTGTTGAGCTCATCGATGATGCCCAATGACAATGCCAACGGGTTGTCTCGCTAGAAAAAGACATGCCAATGAGTTCTTTTCTTATCGAAGGTGCGCATCAACTGGGCCATCGGGCTGTTTTCACTCTAACATGTTATTTTGCTCACCAAAGTGGCCCATCAACAGAGCCAACAAGTTGTTTTCGTTACCAAAGCTGGGTCAACATGTTGTTTTCTCACTGAATGTACATAACGACCATTCCAATTGGCTATTTCAACCACCAAAGGTGCACAACAATAATGCCAAAGGGCTCTTTTCTCTCCGAAGGTGCACAGCAACCATGCTAACCAGTTGTTTTCACACCGATGATGCCTAGTAACCATGCCAATAGGTTGTTTTCTCTCAAAAATTTCCAAACGACTATAAGAAGGGGATGTTTTCTCCTCAAAGCTCCTTTACGATTGTGCTAAAGAGTTGTTTTGCCCACCAAAGGTGTGCTTACAGAATGTTTTCTCACAGACGGTGCCTAATGACCATGTCAATTAACACTTTTTCCCACCTAGGGTGTCGAACAACAATGCCAGAGGTCTGTTGTCGCACCGAAGGTGTCCAGGGACTATACCAATAGGTTGTTTTCTCGCCAAAGGTGCCCAGTGTCCACACTAATGAGTTGTTTTGCCCATGATAGATATGCCAACGGGCTGTTTTCTCACCAAAGGTGTCAACGAATTGTGTTTCTGACCATAGATGTGCTAACAGGTTGTTCTCACGCTAAAGGTGCCCAACGTCTGTGCCAATTGGCTCTTTTCTCATTGAAGGTGCCTAACAATTGTGCCAATGGGTTATTTTCTCACTGAATGTGCACAGGACTGTGTCAATGGGTTGCTTAGCTCTTCAAAGGTGCCCAATGATAATGTTAACGAAATTTTTTGCCCATTGCAAATGTGCAAACGAAATGTTTTTTTACTAAAGGCACACATCTACTATGTCATCGAGCTATTTTCTTACTGAATATGGCAAGCAATTGTGTCAACAGGTTGTTTTGCTCACTGAAGGGTCCCAACAATAAATCCAATAGGTTGTTTTGCTTACCAAAGGTGTGCCATTGGGTTGTTTTCTTACCGAAGATGTCTGTGATCATTCTAAGTGGCTATTTCACCCCCCAAAGGTGCACAACAACACTACAAAGGGACTCTTTTCTCTCTGAAGGTGTGCAGCGAATGTGCCAACGGGTTGTTTTCATATTGATAGTACCTGACGACCATGTCAACAAATTGTTTTCTCTTTGAAATTGTGTAACGATCGTACCAATGGGATGTTTTGTTATTGAAGGTCCCTTACGGCCATGCTAAAGAGTTCTTTTGTACACCAAAGTTTTGCTAACAGACTGTTTTCTAACACAAGGTGCCCACTGTTGTGTCAATTGACTCTTTTGCCCACCTAGGGCGCCCAACAATAATGCTAAATGATTGTTTTCCCACCAAAGGTGTCCAGGGTTGTTTTCTTACCAAAGATGCCCAGTATCTATGCTAATGGTTTGTTTTGCCCACTAAATATGTTCCAATGGTCTATTTTCTCACCAAAGGAACCCATCATTAGTGCCAATTGACTCCTTTCTCGTCAAAGGTGTACAAATTATGCCAACAGGTTGTTTTCTCATTAAACGTGCACAAGGTTGTGCCAAAGGGCTATTTAGCTCATCGAAGGTGCGAAACAAGAATGCTAACAGGTTGTTTTGCTAACCAAATATATGCAAACGAGCTGTTTTCTTACCAAAGGCACATATCAACTGTGCCATCGTGCTATTTTCTCACTTAGCATGATGAGCGATTTTGTGAATAGGTTGTTTTGCTCACCAAAGGGGCCCATCGATTATGCCAATAGGACATTTTCTCATTAAAGTTCCCTAACGACCATGGTAACAAGTTGTTTTACCTACCAAAGGTGCGCTGACGGACTGTTTTCTTGTAAATGGTGCCCAACAACTGTGTAAATTGACTCTTTTACCCATCGAGGGTGCCCAATGAAAATGCCAAAAGGTTTTATTCCTACCGAAGGTGTCTAGCGACCATGCCAACAGGCTCTTTTCTCATCAAAGATGCCCAGAATCCTTGCTAATGTGTTGTTTTACACACCAAAGATGTGTCAACGGGCTATTTTCAAATCGAAGGTGCCCAACGTTAGAGCCAGTTGACTTTTTTCCCATTGAAGATGCCCAACGATTGTGCTAATGGGTTGTTTTCTCACTAAACATGTACACGACTATGTCAATGAGTTGTTTAGCTCATCAAAGGTGCCCAATGACAATGCCAACGAGTTATTTTGGTAACAAAAGATAGGCCGACAAGTTGTTTTCTTATCGAAGGCGTACATCAACTGTGCCATCACGCTATTTTCTCATTGAACATAACGAGTGATTGTGTCAACAGGTTGTTTTCCTCACTGAAGGCGCCCATCGATGAAGACAATAGGTTATTCTACCTTTCAAAGGTATGCCAACGGGCTGTTTTCTCATCAAAGGTGCCTAGTGACGATTCCAATGGGCTATTTCTACCACTAAAGGTGCACAACGACAATGCCAAAGGGCTCTTTTCCTTCAAAGGTGCACAATAATCATGCCCAGCGTCCACGCTAATGAGTTGTTTTGCCTGCCATAGGTGTACTAATAGGCTATTTTCCCACTGAAGGTACTAACGAGGTCTATTTCTCTCCATAAATGTACCAATAGGATGTTGTCTCGCAGAAGGTTCTCAGTGTCTGTGCCAATTGGTTCTTTTCCCAACGAAGGTGCCCAATGATCGTGTCAATGGGTTGTTTTATCACTGAGCATGCACGGGATTATGTCAATGGGCTATTTAGCTCATCAAAGGTGCCCAACGATAATGCCAATGGGGCAAACCAAAGATGTGCCAATGGGTAGTTTTCTTACCAAAGGGGCTCAGCGACAAAGCCAAAAGGTTGTTTTGCTTACCAAATCAGTGCCAATCAGCTACTTTCTCACTAAAGGGGCCTAACGTCTATGCCAATGGGCTATTTCGTCCACCGAAGGTGCATAACAACAATGATAAAGGTATCTTTTCTCTCTTAAGGTGCGTAGTGACCTTGCCAACAGGTTGTTTGCACACTAATGGTGGCCAAAGATTGTGTCAACGAGTTGTCTTCCAAAATTGCCCAGCCATCTTGTCAATGGTATGTTTTCTCACCAAAGGTGACCAACATCTATGCTATGGGTTGTTTTCTCATTGAAGGTGCTCAGTGTCAGTGCCATTTAGCTCTATTCACATCGAAGGCACGCAACGACCATTCCAATGGACTATTTTCTCACTGAAGGTACGCAACGACCATTCCAATGGACTATTTCAACCACCAAAGGATCACAATGACAATGCCAAAGGGATCTTTTCTCTCCAAAGGTGCCAACAACCGTATTAACGAGTTGTTTTCACATCGATGATGCCCAATAACCATGCCGATGGGTTATTTTCTCTCCAAATTGCCAAATGATTGTGAGAATAGGATGTTTTCTCCCCAAACCTCCCTTATAATTATGCTAATCAGTTGTTTTGCCCACCAAAGGTGTGATGACAAAATATTTTCCTATACACAGTGCCTAATGACCATGTCAATTGACTCTTTTTCCCACCTAAGGTGCCCAACGACAATGCCAGAGGGTTATTTTCCCACCCAAGGTGTCCAAGTATTGTGCCAACAGGTTGTTTTCTCACCAAAAGTGCCCAGCGTCCACACTAATAAGTTTTTTTGCCCACAATAGATGTGCCAACTAGCTATTTTATCGTTGAAGGTGCCAATGAGTTGCGTTTTTGACCATAGATGTGCTAACGAGCTGTTTTTACGCTGAAGGTGCCCAACGTCTGTGCCAATTAGCTCTTTTCCCATCAAAGGTGCCTAATGATGGTGCCAATGGGTTGTTTTCTCACTGAACGTTCACAAGACTGTGTCAACGGGTTGTTTAGCTCATTGAAGGTGCCCAATGATAATGCCAACAGGTTTTTTTTGCCCAACAAACATGTTCCAACGAAATGTTTTCTTATTGAAGGCGCACATCTCCTATGCCAACAATCTATTTTCTTATCGAAGGTATGCACATCAACTATGCCATTAGGCTGTTTTCACTCCAAACGTGACGTGCGATTGTACCAACAGGTTGTTTTGTTCACCGAAAGGTCCCAACGATAAAGCCAATAGCTTGTTTTGCTTGCCAAAGGTATGCCAATGGGCTATTTTCTTACCAAAGGTGCCCATTGATCATTCTAGGGGGCTATTTCACCTCCCAAAGGTGCACAACGGCAATGGAAAGGGGATTTTTTCTCCCTAAAGGTATGCAACGAAGCTACCAACGAGTTATTTTCACATTGATAATGCCCAATGATCGTGCCACAGGTTGTTTTCTCTCTAAAATTGCACAACGATTGTACCAATGGGATGTTTTCTTACCAAAGATCCCCTATGACCATGCTAACGAGTTGTTTTGCCCACCAAAGTTGTACTAATAGACTGTTTTCTAACACAAGGTGCCCACCGATTGTGTCAATTGACTCTTTTACCCACCTAGGGCGCCCAACAATAAAGCTTGATTGCTTTCCCACCAAAGGTCTCCAGCGACCGTGCCAACGGGTTATTTTCTCATCGAAGATGCCCAGCATCTATGCTAATTCTTTGTTTTGCTCACCAAATATGTGCCAATGGGCTGTTTTGTCACTGAAAGAGCCCATCAACAGTGCAAATTGGCTTTTTTCTCATCAAAGGTGTACAACAAATGTGTTAACAAGTTATTTTCTCACTGAACATGCACAAGACTGTGCCTACAGGTTGTTTAGCTCATCAAAGGTGCGCAACAACAATGCTAACAGGTTGTTTGCCAACCAAATATGTGAAAATGAGTTGTTTTCTTACGAAAGGCAGACATTGACTATGCCATTGTGCTATTTTCTCACTGAACTTGACGAGTAATTATATGAACAAGTTGTTTTGGTCACCAAAGGGTCCCATCAATTGTGCCAATGGGATGTTTCTTATCAAAGGTCCCTAATGACCATGGTAACGAGTTGTTTTGCCCACCAAAGGTGTGCCAAAGGATTGTTTTCTCATAGAAGGTGCCCAATGACTATGCCAATTGACTCTTTTGCTAATCATAGGTGCCCAATGAAAATTCCAAAAGGTTGTTTTCCCACTGAAGGTGTCTAACAATCATGTCAACAGGCTCTTTTCTCACCGAAGGTGTACAGCATCCTTGCTAACGGGTTGTTTTGCACACCAAAGATGTGCCAACAGGCTATTTTCAAATCAACAGTGCCCAACGTCAGTGCCAATTGGCTCTTTTCCCATTAAAGGTGCCCAATGATTGTGCTAACAGTTTGTTGTCTCACTAAACGTGCACACAACTATGTCAACAGGTTGTTTAGCTAGTCGAAGGTGCCCAATGATAATGCCAATGGGTTGTTCTACCAACCAAAGAAAGGCCAACGAGCTATTTTCTTACCAAAAGTGTACATCAACTTTTCCATCACGCTATTTTCTTACTGAACATGATAAGCAATTGTGTCAACAGATTGTTTTGCTCACCAAAGGGCCCCATCGACGAAGACAGTAGATTGTTTTGCCTTCCAAAGGTGTGCCAACGAGCTGTTTTCTCATCAAAGGTGCCAAACGACCATTCTAATAGGTTATTTTGACCACCAAAGGTCCACAATGACAATGCCAAAGGGCTCTTTTCCCTCCAAAGGTGCACAATAACTGTGCCAATGGGTTGTTTTCACATTGATGGTGCCTAATGACTGTGTCAAAGGGTTGCTTTCTCTCCAAAATTGCCCAATGACATTGCCAGTGGGATTTTTTTCTACCAAACGTCCCCTACAACCATACAAACAAGTTGTTTTGCTGTTCAGAGGTGTGCTAACATACTGTTTTTTCACAGAAGGTGCCCAACGATCAGTCAATTTACTCTTTTGCCTACCAAGGGTGCCCAATGACAATGCCAAAGTGTTGTTTTCCCACCGAAGATGTCCAGCGACCATATCGACAGGTTGTTTTTCTTATCGAAGGTGCCTAGTGTAGCATCCCACTCTCACAAGACACATACCTGACATCCTGAGTGATATCCAAGCATGTACCCTGCATGGGTGGCATGCTAGAACAATGAACAATCGAACTCATTACAAATTTTTTTAAATCAATGCACGTGTATGCGTAAATCAATAATCAAATTGGGCCCATTCTATTCTTTTTGTAACATCAAAATCACATTTATTATTATTCTCATTTACAAACCTTTTCCACTTTGAAAAGTTATTACCTACAGAAATATTCAAATATATCTTGCACAGAAATTGCAGAATATGCAATTTGATACAAAAATAAGAAAACAAATGCAGACGCGGAATGATCCTGACCTCTATCTCTTACTTGACTGCAATGGTTATACTCCCATTAGCCTAACGTGGTAACTCTTCTGAGCTTGAAAAATATTGCAAATTTTGGATGAGTTTTTGCAAACTCAACGAGAGAGCCATCATTGATGATCTCACTCCAGGCACACACAGATATCATACAACCAATTAGATTCATAACATTTTCCATCAAAATAAGGCATAAAGGATGTCATACAATTCACATACCTTCTTCTAGAATTTGAAACCCAATCAATCACATTATCATGATAAATCACTTTAACATCACAACTTCAGAAAGAATTCACAAGCATATAATTCATAATCGTAATATTCAAATACAGATGCATATGGGACTCTTGATTCGTTATTATTTGTTGTGATCGAGTGCCTTTCAGATACAGAATAGATACTGGTCCATTGGGCTCAGTCAGAATAGAAATCACAGAGCGACACTCTACGTGTAGAATACTAAGCTTGTAGCTCTTTCAACTGGCTACTCTGGTCACAATGCCTTTATCTGAACATGCATTTTATGAAATGCATCAAATAACAAAATATGTCATGAATGGCATTCACATAGGAAGCATAGACGAAATCTCATAATTCATGGACCTCAGTCTAGCATTCAACTTTTGTTGAGCATTTAAAATTTAGAGGCAACATATATCATTCAATTGTCAGATGCAAGTATAACACTTCCAATACATTCCCGACTATAAAACTCCTCGGACCTTTAAGTTCAGAATTCATATTCAGATCACAACAGTTCAATATTTAGAAGTTAAACAGAATAAATCAAACAATTAATCATAGGCAAATCATCTAGGTTGACTCACAGTACGCTCCAGATTAGCATTTACTTCCAAGATCTGAAAACGTCTGGATGTGGACATTTTATCCTACACATCAATATTATGCAATACATATGTTACACATACATTAATAATTGTACAATCTTAAGTAGTAATTTATGCACAAATGTGTATATGGACTATGTACAATGCATGCTCAATGGCAATTCTAGGTATCGCTCTATCATTCTCATCATGGAAACATTCATATTTCCAAATTCACATATCTTACAAGAATAGAGTATGATATAGATCAACCAGAAGAAGTATGTATAAAAGTATTTGTTCCAAGGAAGAATGCTAGAGTTCCATCTCTTTTCTGGGTTTGGAAAAGTGTGGATTTTCAATAAAGGGAATCTTATGATATGTTAGGAATCTCTTACGAGAATCATCTGCGGATAAAACGTATCTTAATGCTGGAAAGTTGGATAGGGTGGCCCTTGCGTAAGGATTATATTGCCCCTAATTTTTATGAAATACAAGATGCTCATTGAATAATAAAAAACTAATCTTCAATACTACAACTCCCAATATTCAAGGAATATTTGTACGTTTTCTTATAGATAACAGAATTGTTAGTTGTTGAAGTCTCATTCATATTATTTTAGTATGGATAAACTAAAAAAGAAAAACACCATACAATTAGGGATTCATTGGATTCTCTAATTTTGAAGATATCTATTTCGACTAAGCTGAACTAATAGAATAATATAATAGGATGAACTAAATGAGTTTTGCAAGTTTTGCATTATGAACTTTATACCGCGTATAACTCGTAGATGATCTATATAACATCACATAGGAGAGAATAAAGAATAGGAGATAATAAAGAAATAGAATCAATAAGAAAGAAACTGCAAAGAAATGATGGAGGATTGAATTCTATTTGTACTGTATCTGAGATAAATTTTAGATATTTCCGCGCCCTGCAACTCCTCTGGACTAGACTTTTAAGTCTTTTGACCAATTAATTGATCCAATTAAAAAATTATGTTTCGTAATCTAATAATCCAATTTTTCGATTTCTAAGTAACACTTGGATACAAATCACGAGAATAACTATTCTTCCTCGAATTTTTCATTGAGAGGGAAAGAGTTAATCTAATCCTTTTAAGAAATAAAGTTTTGATCAGAATATGATCCGAGGGATCCCTTAACTATTTAGGGATACTAGAACAAATCGCACTTTACTAAACTATACCCGCTATGATGCGATTATTGTATATAAATGAACTTTTGTCGAGATAAAAGAATTGGGCAGAATTAAGATAGAATACTAAAAGAATCATAAAGCTTAGAAGTAGAGTGTTCATCGAAGAGCCCCTTGCACGATCATGTCATGTCGAGGTACTGTAGAAGGAATCATTGGCTTATCCAATTATCTGATCCAATTTATCGTAATCGATTAGTTAACATATTGGTTAACCCTATTCTAAAACATGGAAAAAAATCATTGGCTTATCCAATTATCTATCGAGCGATGAAAAAAGATTCAGCAAAAGACAGAAAAAAATTGACTATCTGTTTTACTGTTTTACGTCATGCAATACGTGGAGTAACTCCAGATATAGCAGTAAAAGCAAGACGTGTAGGCAGATCGACTCATCAAGTTCCTTAGGATTCACACAAGGAAAAGCACTTGCCATTCATTGGTTATTAGGGGCATCCCCAAAACGTCTAGGTCGAAATATAGCTTTCAAATTCAGATCCGAATTAGTGGATGCCGCCAAGGGGAGTGGCGAAGCCATACGCAAAAGGGAAGAAACTCATAGAATGGCAGAGACAAATAGAACTTTTGTACATTTTCGTTAATCCATGAACAGGATCTATATAGATACATAGACTCATTAAACAAATTGTTGGAATTCCCAACGTGATACATTCTCGAAGAGCCGTATATTCTTCTTGTTGATTAATGATTATTATAATATCGTGTAACCTTGTCATATATTTAATCACCCTACATAGGTTTGCAATTGAGATAACTGTCTCTTCAATTGAGCCGCATCCCCTTTTGTAAGGAATTTCAGTCTCCCTGTCTTTTGTTCCATTCTCAAGTCCCTGAACTTTTGAAGTCCCATTTCTGTAGTGGACCGATTGGTTAAGATTCAGCCAAGCCATTTTTATTAACATAATGATAATGAGGTTTTATTTCCACCTGTGCTACTGAATCCACTATCATTTATACTTATGGTTTATACCTCAATAAAACCATAAAAATCGAAATTCATGATTCCTTGATCAATTCAGATTTTTCCTATAACAACTTTCCGGTCAACTTTCCATGTTCTTTTTGACCAAGAAAATAAAGTAATTTGAAGATACTTTCTTCTACAAAATTGTTTTCCTATCTCTTAAGTTTCTAATGACACCAAGATCATTTAATTTGGTTTAGTATTCTATGAGTTATACTAAACATACTACAAACATGCTGTCAAATTGTACAACTCATATCTGTTGGGTCTTAAAATATAGTCTGAAACTTCAAGGCGTAAACTGCATAGATATAGGAACAATTAGCAAAAATGTCTTCATCAAAGTTGTAGATCTTTTTCCTAGCTTTCGAAAGATATAAAGTTTGAAATTTTTGTACTTCAGACACAAAAGATATGGCCTTTATACGAAGTATAGGTACCAGAAGAGGCACCAGACGAAATGCCAGACGAAGCGTCAGATGAAGCGCTAGACGAACTGTCAGGCGAAGCGATTTTGACCCTCTAGATGACAAAATGTTTCTTCAAGGTCTACATGAAAAATATAGTCATATATCTCTAATTTATTCCAGATTAAGAATTGTATCATTTGGATAACGACAGAACAAGTTATGGCGAAAAATACATATGTATGTTCAGTAAAACGCTGCATATAATAAACTCCAGTACACTTCATTACCAAAGTTCTATCTTTTCTCTATCATTTCACTCTCATTTGTCGATGATGCATCAGTTATACCTCAATTTTTAGTCCAGAAATCTCTCTACACAATTCACAATTTCATTCATAATTACTACACAAAAACAGAACCTATTGCACACTTTTACATAAAACATTTTCTGCACTTCACTCATCTTCATTTAACTGCAATTATCACAATTCTTTATACATTTTTTGAACATTTTCTACTGATTTAACTCACAAGCATGAAAATATACACCACTCACGCACGCATTAATTAAAACATTAAAACATCTATATAACTTACTTAACTTAGGCTTCTCTCTCTTCAGCAAAATTCCAAAAATTTGGAGAGCAAACAAGAGATTTTGGTGTTGGATGAACAAGGATTTAGTAACAATCAAAACCTCTAATGATAGAAGAATTCGCAAAGTGTAACCTTGATAGATTATCCAAAAACCAATAGACAAAATAGGCAAGATGGTGTTTCGGTGATTGTAAAGCAAGAAGGCAAATGTAGATGGTGTGAATCCAATGAAAGGATATGCGAAAATGTTTTTCCTAATGCCTAGGTGTCTCATTTGTGCTTTAACAGATGTCTCCTTTCCATGTCTTCCACTTGTCTACTAGATAAGTTACCATTTGTCTCTTAGTTATAGGTCCACATGTCACTCCATAATTTATCCATTTGTCAACTAATAA
>JANZXP010019403.1:0-13499 GCA_027576715.1 Erythroxylum flavicans
ATTGATTTTCAAATAAATGCTAGTATACTTATGTATTTAATAAATGACCTTGTTTTGAATAACTCTTTACACTTAGAGTGAAACCAATGTTTTTATTTCATATTTTGAGAAATGATATTATTTTCAACAATTGAAAGGCAAAGGACAATGTTTGATTTTCTTACTACAGTTTTGAATACCTTTCACTAGAGTACAAAAGATAACTTTCAATGAACGAAAAATGTTTTGAAACTTACATATGTTTAACTAAGTCATATATGTTGCATGCATGTATTCTCTTTTGGCTTAGGGCCTTGGCACGGTTCCATTTTATCAGTTGGACCGATAAATAAAGGCATGGTGCCTTACTTGATTTTAGTATTCAATATTTGCATATGATTTTTTATGATTGGTGAGGAAACGATTGGCCAATCATGTACTAGGCATAACTGATTTAGCGACCCCCATACCCTTTGAAGCTGGTATATAAAAGTCGAGTCCCCGTATCAACACCTTTCTACAGGACTTGCGGGTGATTTCACACCTAGGCTCTGGACACCAATGAGGTCATCACCTAGGGTTATGATGCTCTTGTCTACTATAGTCCGGACTCACCACGGATGAAGTCGACCCAACACTGAGGATCGGTGGGTGTGTCTGCTAGTTTGGCTGACTAGTAATATCACACATGATTGTTTTGGTTTACTCTGATATTTGTTTTTCTGACGAGATTTGATTTATACATATGATGTTTTTATGCTTTTGTGTATTGGAACTGGAAACTATGTTCACTGGATGATTGAATTAAAAGGTTAGGCCTATATGGTTTCTAACCAATATACATTGAGTCATAGACTAGGCCTATGTGTTTCTAAGTGTTGTATGTTCACCTTATGAGTTACCTGTATCGTCTTGGTGTGTATCGAGTTCTATTCGTGACATATGCTTTTTCCTACTCACTGAGTACATAATGTACTCACCCCCCTCTACTTCCTAACCATACAGGTTAATTTGGTGAGTTTGAAGTTCTAAGTAGATCGTACAATCTTATGACATTTTTATGATATTACTGCATATGGGTAGTCTCTGCTTTGTACTTTGTTGTTTAGTGGCTCATAATTATGTCGATATGCTTTATAATTTTGTAAATTAACTCTTGTCTGTCTTGTGGTTTGTAAATGACTTTATGTATGAACATTTTGTATTGTCGTTGAGATTGATATTCAGTTAGCCTTGCATAGTCAAGCTAAAGGTACCGTGAGTATCCTTAGCCTAGATATGCGGTGGTTATCATGTGTTTGATGTGGTTTCGAGTCGTGACAATGGATATTTGGTTGATTCGATAATTAAGCACAAACTATGAATAACTATCGGTCAAACTAGTCAGGATTAAGTCTATACTTAATTCTTGATCCATTACGAAGCCCACAGTGCCTAACCTATCAATGTATCCATACATCTTCAGTGCATACTGCACTGGAGATGATCTCAGAGCAGAAAAGTAACCTCGAGGTCTCGAACCTTTCAGACCGAGCTTGCTCATCAAATAGTTCCCTTATATAGTAGACTATAGTATGAGCATCCACATAGCCTCATGCTGCTTTTGTAGTTCTGGTGACATAGAGGCTAGCATTATACAGGTAGCCAGCTCACTATCATCCAACAGTTTCTTATATCCTCATCAGATGCATTGGCAACAGGGGGATCAGTAAGTTCGTTATCTAGGACATATCCTAGTTTTTTCATATTTGAGAACAATTCTCAAATTTTGTACTCAATCTAAGAAGTTAGGTCCCATAAGTTTGTTGGAGTCTAATAGAGAGCATAGGTTCACTAGATGAAGACATCATATCGATTCAATAACTTAGAAGAATGAGAGAAATTGTTAGAATGTATACTAATGCATATCAATAAGGAGTTTAATCACATGTAATATAGGTCTCATTATTCTTATTCAAATCCATATCCCTCACTACGAATTCAAGAAAACTTATAGTTTTCTTAATGGGTCGATATCCAATATCACCAAGAATGACCTTATGGTTGCCCAACAAGCCACCTTACGTCAATCGATAGTTATCATTCATACCAATTGCATTTAGGTATGCAACTATTGACTTGTGCCATCAACTGTTGATTTAGCACACTCATTGGGTTATCAACTCTTAATTTGTCTACATCCCATATATATAACCTAACTTCACCTCTATCTATGTTGACTGTAGGTTTACCCAACAAGTTAATGCTTTCAGTTAAGACCAAACCATTAATTTGGACAACTCAATTAATCACATATATATATTTAGATTATGGACAACTCAATTAAGTTGAGCCTATGTCCATAAACACCCTTAAAATGCATCTAATGTATGTATCACACAAAGGAGGTTTAATTGAGGTTATTACTTAACTATCCATCAAAAGTTCATGACTCGATTCAACTCTTACCGAATTAGGTACTAGAGTTAGTCTCGACAAATTCAAATTGTGAATATGATTCGATTAGGAACCCTAAAATTCAATTATTCTGATGTCCAAATTAAACATTTTAATTCTAATATATATATGCCTTTTTCTAGTCACACTAGAAATGTTATGCTCTACTTGGATTAATTCTAAATTAATCCCTAGGGCTTCCAAAATTTCCTTACATCAAATAGTCATCTATAATATCCCTAGGTCATCTCAAATTTATCTAAACAATTTCAGCACAAGCCAAAATTATCTTGATGGCCAAAATCATCAAGATAAATTAGTTAACCTACCAGAAACTAAAAGGACCGATTCGATGTTCGAAAAATTTTCGGAACCCTAATGTCAAGCACATGCACTAAGCATGCTACTACCATCAAAATAATACATTTCTTATCTCATAAAAAAACTTTATTAAGGTCTTATAATCGAAACACATACACAATAAGTCATTAATTAAGTCAACTCCACCAGCTTTCAAAAAACTGACCAATGTTAACTTTCACTTAATTTATTAATTGAATCAAATTCGATTAATTCTGGAAAATTTCCAAAGTCTTATACATATCCCAAAATGTTCCTAATAAAAAATTTTGGAAACCAATTCTTAGGAATTATTTATTAATTAATAGGAATTAGCCAGCACATTACATGTCTATGACACTTGTCATATTACTTATAACACTAGTTATACTCTACATCATCCATGCATAAGATAATCACTTTAACAATAAGTGGCATGCATCTCATATAAGTGGAAACATCTTATCTTGTGTTTGCATGCACAAAATTCATTAAAAAATTTATAAAAATTAAAATGGAATTTACAAGCATATATGTTCATCAGATTTCCAGAATTTCCCAGAACTTCATGCATACATCAGGCTGAAACTACATTTGTAATAAAATAGAAAATTACATTCAATTGCATCTTCCTTTGAAAA
This sequence comes from Erythroxylum flavicans, assembly GCA_027576715.1. NCBI lineage: Eukaryota > Viridiplantae > Streptophyta > Magnoliopsida > Malpighiales > Erythroxylaceae > Erythroxylum > Erythroxylum flavicans. The sequence continues at coordinate 3,396 of JANZXP010019403.1, forward strand.
AACATAACATAACACATTATAAACATTTATGTGATAGAAAATTAGAAAAAATTTCTAAAATTATTACAAAATTTTCAAAAGCAGCACATGCATTCAGTTTTCCAGAATTTCCTAGAAACCAACATATGAACATACTAGATATTAATTCGAAATAAAATAGCAAATGATATTCAATTTCAATTTCCTTTGACAAAAACATAATATAACACCTTATAAACATTTCTATGAAAGAAAATCAGAAAAAAATGTTTCTACAATTGACACAAATTATTCCAATCAAAATGTATGTTAGTCTCAACCTAGCAAACACTTTGTACATGTTCAATACATGATCTAATACGTACATAAACTTGCTTTGATACCACATTTGGGTTAGCTATGTATACATGCATCACATGTATGAGAATGTAGCGGAAGTGTCAGAATCTAAATTTTGACACCATGACAACCCTAAAAAGCCAGAATCATACATGCATATATAGACATGTAATAAGAATATGAAATTTAGAACTTTTTACCTTTTGTTTCTCCTCCTTTCTTGTTTCTTCTCCTTGTTTTGGTTATTGAAAATACCAAACCCTTCCTTGATCACCCAATAACATGAAAAGATGATGAAGAAGAAGTGTGTAAGGGTGTTAGAACCCCAAACCTGATGAATTCAAGTAGATGTTCAAATAGGAGATAGATCAAGATTATTTTGCATGTAATTAGATTTTTGCAACAATTGCATAAATTGCATGAAGATAACTTAAGAACTCTTCTCTATCTCTCTCTAGAACTCTTCCAGAGCCCTTTCTCGCTCACTTGAGTTAGTAAGAAATGGAAAAACCTTTTGTAGATAAGTGAAGAACTCACTTATGTATAAACTTCGAGGCTTCGGTCACGATTGTGGTGTTAGACCTGGGTCTCGATACTTATTTCATAGCTACATTACATGAGGATTGGGTGAAGATCAAGTGAGAAGAAGGCTGGGAGCTCAAAGTTGTAACGAAAAACTCAAATCAGTTACTTTCCTAGAAGCTATCCAGCATATACCATATCTAGTGACACTGTCATGTAAAAATCATATCTCTCAATTATGATGTCCAAAAATTTCAAGCTTTATACCATTGGAAAAATAAGCGGATAAGCTAAAATTTTATGAAGAAAAATTTGTCTGATTTGTCCTAGATTAACACAATTAAATTGTTGAAATCAGGATATAATTTTTGTCAGGGATAGCACTGCAGACTCTGCCAGCACCAGTGACATTATCGTATAAAGGCCATATCTCTTTCGTTCAAAGTCCAAAAGTTACATGAGATATACCGTTGGAAAGCTAAGAGGACGGACTACAATTTTCATGAAGACAACTTTGTCCAATTCAGTCTAGATTAATACAGCTTGTTTGTGAAGATTAGAGCCACTAATTCTATCCAGGGTAGTGTTGCAGTTGTGTTCCCCTTTTCTTCTTTTGCCTATTATGAGCTTTTACATATTCCAAAAAGACCCAGATCCAGCAAACACTAAATGTACATACATGACTCCCAGCATGACAAGGCTTGCAAGGATCAATTATCTTCTCGTTCTGCACCTGAGGAGTGGAAAAATAATAGCTTAAGTTACGAAACTCAGTGGCTAATAAGTTTATAGACATTGGTAACGAGCCATACATAATCAAGCATATATATATCATTTTAATCTAGGAATTAAATTATCTATAGTTCTAACTCAAAGAACTCATAGTTAAAAAACTATCAAATAAATCATATCATGTATATTTAACAATCAAAACATAACACTCAATTGTGTATCATACTCAACAAATCAAAATGAAATGCACAAACATAATGGCTTGAGAGAGTCCTATAGATCAAAACAAAGAAACTGAAGTTTACACCATGAACTAAATAAGTCTGTTTCTTAGGAGCTCATATGCCATAAGCGGGCAGCCGGGAGAAAGCTTTAAGTCAACATGCACCTCATGAACAAAATGGTATCTCTCTTGTCCAAACACAAGCAAATTTCGATGCCCAATTCATTTCATCACATGTTCATACTTTCATGCTTCTTGTGCTTTTTCCTCTTTTCATTAATACAAAATGTCGTAACATCTTTCAAGGCATAACATGATAATAAATCATGGTGCATTTTCCAACAATTACAATAACTCAAAGTCAAGCAATTAAGCATGTAAGCAAGCAAGAAATCAGCCCATCATCCATAATAACTATAAACATATTACCCACCTAATTGATTGTAAGTCTAAACTCAAGTTTGCCTTTCTTCTTGCTCTTACCTTGAATTTTCTTGATTTCCTTCAAATAAATAAATTTTCATTCAAACAAATATACAAATAGAAAATCCATAAAGCTTTAATGATCAAAATTGAGCTTAGACTTAGTCTACCCATGGTTTATGTAGAATAACTAAGATCTAGTTGAAAATCCATGAAAATCAAAATGGGATTCTTGGTCCTCTCCTTTCTCCCTTTATTTCCATCACATGAAACTCATTTTCTCTAGTTCCTGTTTCTACCAAAGCAAGAAGAAGAGATGAAGGTTACCTAAAGCTCACCTGAATCCTCTTCCTTCTTCTTCTTTCTCCTTTTTCTTTCTTTCCTTCTTCCTTTTTCTGGTTCATTTTCTCCTTCTCTTCTTCTAATTCCTTCTACATTTTCTTTTCTTTCTTCCTAGCTTCTCTAGTGCACTTCACTTCATCTTTCTCATTTGTTTTCTTATTTATTTAAGACCGCTTTTAGTCCTTCCAAGTTTACCTTTCCACATTTAATTTAATGTTTACTTGCTCTTTTATTCTCTTGTGCCTATTACACACTAACTTAATTCTAATATGTCTATTTAATTTATGCAAACATATGTAAATAAAATATATTCATGACTAAACTCCAACAGATTCTAATTTAATAATTATAATTTCTATTCATGCTTGCTAAATTAATTGACTAAATTCTAAGAAAAAATTGAGGTCCAACATTTCTCCTCCCTTTAAAGAATTTCATCCTCAAAATTCTTACCTAAATCTACAATTAGGTGTGGATACTTGTCCTTCATAGCTTCCAAAGGCTCCTATGTTACTTCTTCTCTTGCATGGTTCTTCCATAAGACTTTAACCAACTTCACAATCTTGTTTTTCAAGACCTTTTTCTTTGAATCTAGTATCTCTACTGGTTATTCTTCATAAGTCAAATCCTCCCTTAATTGAACCTCTAAAGGTTAGACTATGTGTGAAGGATCTTATCTATATCTTCTTAACATTGATACATGGAAGACATTGTGAATCTTAGATAATTTTGGTAAGCTAGAGGCCTAATCTTCTCAATAATCTCAAAAGGGCCTATGTATCTTGGACTGAGCTTGCCTTTTTTACCAAATCTTAAGACTCCTTTCCATAGACAACCTCGAAGAAATACTTTGTCTACAACTTCATATTCCATCTCCTTTCTATGTGCATTCGTATAGCTCTTCATCCTGTCTTAAGATGCCTTGAGTCTCTGCTTCACCAAATTAATCTTATCAACTGTAGCTTGTACCAACTCAGGTCCTAAAAGTCTCCTTTCACCTTCCTCATCCTAACAAATAAGAGTTCAGCACCTCTTTCCATATAAAGCTTCATAAGGTGCCATTTCAATTCCTGAGTGGTAGGAATTATTGTAAGAAAACTTAATTAAAGGTAGATGATTATCCCATAAGCCTTTGAAGTTTATAACACAAGCTCTTAAAATTGCCTCGAATGTCCTTATTGTCCTCTCTGAATGGTCATCAGTTTATGGATGGAAAGTTGTGTTAAAATGCAACTTGGTTCCCAAAGCCTCTTGCAAGCTTTCCCAGAATCTGGTGGTGAATCTAGGATCTCCATCTGAGACTATAGAACTTGGAATCCCATGAAGTCTAATTATTTCATCTATGCATTTCTTGGCCAAGGCATTCAAAGAATTTGTTTCTTAAATTGGCAGGAAATCTTCTGACTTAGTTAGCCTATCGACAATCACCCATATTACGTCATGCTTCCTGCTGGTTATTAGCAATCCCATTAAGAAATCCATTGTAATCTTCTCCCACTTCCATTCAGGAATAGATATAGGTTTAAGCTTGCCGGTAGGTGTTTGATGTTTTACTTTAACTTGTTAGCACACTAAGCATTTTCTACCATACTCTGCAACATCTTTCTTCATTCCTCTCCACTAGAAGTGCTCTTTTAAATCTTTATACATTCTTGTACTCCCCGGGTGCATTATATATAGAGCATTGTGTGCCTTGTAAAGAATTTCATCCTTCAACTCTTGCATGTCTAGAATACATAATATGTTGCCTACCACTATCAATCTATCTTCTCTTATCTCTATTTCAGAGGGGTTACCATTTTTAATTTCTTCTCTAAGCTTGCTCAAGTACTCATCTTGCTTCTGCAATTTCTTAATCTTCTTATTTAACACTGGCCTTATTTTAAAATTATTCAATATACAACCAAATTCGACTTGCCTCAACATCACCTTAATTTTGGCTAATTCCTTTAACAAAGGAAGGTATACTATCTCCATATGTGCCATAGTAGATTTTCTACTAAGTGCATCCACTACTACGTTAGCTTCCTAAGGTGGTAGTCTATCATCAAGTCATAATCCTATATAAGTTCTAACCACCTTCTTTGCCTTGGATTTAACTCTTTTTGGCTCATCAAATATTTAAGACTCTTGTTGTCTGTAAATACCATAGTGGTGACTCCATATAAGAAATGTCTTCATATTTTCAATGAAAAAATTATGCCTGTCAACTCTAAGTCATGTGTGGAATAATTCATCTCAGAGGGTTTTAATTGATTGGAAGCATAGGGAATCACTTTATCTCTTTGCTTCAACACACACCCCAATCTCTTCCTCGAGGCATCACTATATACTATATATTCATCACTACCAGAAGGCAAGGTCAAAATTGGTTCAATTGTGAGCCTAGTCTTCTGACATTTTTCTGTCCACACAAACTTCTGACTCTTTCTCATTAATTTGGTGAGTGGGGTTGCTATCATAGAAAAGAAATCTACAAATCTTCTGTAATAACCGGCTAAACCCAAGAAACTCCTTACTTCTACTACATTCTTGGGTGCTTCCCATTTAACTACAACTTCTATTTTCCTTGGATCCACATGTACTCGTTTTTCTGAAATTACATGTCCAAGAAACACCACTTCCGTTAACCAAAATTCACATTTATTGAATTTTTCATACAACTCTTTCTTCCTTAATTTCTCCAAGGCAATCCTTAAGTGCTCTTCATGCTCCTTATCACTCTTGGAATAAACTAATATATCATCAATAAAGGCTATGATAAATTGGTCTAAGAAAGGCTTGAATACTCTATTCATTAAGTCTATGAAAGCTGCAGGGGGGATTAGTTAATTCAAAGGGCATAACTAAGAACTCAAAATGCCTATATCATGTTCTAAAGGCAGTCTTTAACACATTAGACTCCTTTATTGTCAATTGGTGGTTACCAGATCTCAAGGCTATCTTGAGGAATGCTTTTGCCCTTTGCAATTGATCAAATAAATCATCTATACGTGGGAGGGGATGTCTATTCTTGATGGTGACATGATTGAGCTTCCTGTATTCCATACACATCCTCAAGGATCCATCATTCTTCTTCACAAAAAGAACTAGAGCTCTACAAGGTGAAGAGCTAGGCCTAATATAACCTTTCTCCAACAGCTCTTCTAACTGCTCTTTAAGCTCCTTCAATTCTGTTGAAGCCATTCTATAAGGTGGAATTGATATTGGTGTAATGCCTGGAAGAAGCTCTATGGTAAACTCAATCTGCCTAGGTTATGGTAGTACTGGTAATTCCTCTAGAAAGGCATATGGAAATTCCATGACCACAGAAATATCTTCTAACTTTTCTCTATCTACCTTCGTGTCTACAACATATGCCAAGAATGCTTCACATCCTTTCCTCATCATTTTCTTTACTGTTAGAGCTGAAATAATTCTAGATGGGCTTGGTTCCCTATCTCTTACAAACACCACCTTTTCACCTTTGTCCAACTCAAACTCTACTGTCTTCTGTTTGCAATTCAAATTGGCATTATATTTTTCTAAAGTATCTATGCCCAAAATCACATCTAATCCCTCCATCTTCAATGGCATTAAATCCACCACTAATTTTACTCCACCAATGTATATTTCACAATCTTTATAAACTTGAATAATAATGATGCACTGGCTAATTGGGGTACTAACTATCAAAGGACTATCTAATGGACTCAAACTTCTACCATGTACAATCCTACTTGCGAAATAAATGAATTGGTAGACCACAGATCAATTAAAACAATAATATCATCATTAAACACTTTTAACCATACCACTCACAACCTCTGGAACTGTTTCTGCTTCCTCCATCGTCATTGCAAACACCTTAGGTGGTGTTTACCACTCGATCTTCCTAGAGGATTCACTTTTTTGGCTGCACTAGAACTACCCACTTCAGTTGTAGCCATAAATCCCATAGTCTTAGCCCTTTTTGGAGCTTACATTTGAGTTCCCTCCCCTCTTGCATACTGTAGGCACTCCCTAGCCATATGCCCTTTTTCTGCACAGTTAAAACAAGCTCCACTCAGCTTATAGCACTCCCCCTTATGGAATTTCCCACAATGATCGTATTTAGGAATGGATGGCTTATCCCCCTCTCCTCTTCTACTACCTCCAACTATTGAGGCTTAATGAGAGATAGTTCCCATCTATTTGGGCCTGCTGACACCACTGCTCCTAACTTTAGATTGTGCGCGGAAAATCTTAATACTCCTCTCTGGCATAGGAGCACTACCTCCCCTCCCGAACTGTTCTCTTCCTTTCCTCTTTTTATTTGCTGCACTCTATATATTCACTATGTTCTCAACTCTTAATGTAGCTTCTACCAACTGTTTGAAGTCACAGAAATTTTGCACTAACACTTTTTTCCTAATGGCTAAATGCAATCCCGCTTCAAACCTATGGAACTTAGTTGCTTCGCTCATCATCATCTTAGCTACATATTAGGACAATTGCATAAATTTAAGTTTATATTCGCTCACCGTCATTTCCCTCTAGGTGAGACTAAAAGACTCCCTTTGCTTCTACTAGATATACACCTCAGATAAATATTTCTTCCTATAAGCGGTTAGGAAGTCCTCCTATGTCAACACTGGTGGATTTATCTAACTCCATGGTACACTTTTCCACCAATACAGGACATCTCCCTGTAGCAAGCTTGCAGCATATACAAGGTTTTCATCATCCTCACAGTCCATCTATTCCAATATCCTTTCTATCTTCCTCAACCATGTTTCAGCTTCTTCTAGATCAGTTGTTCCATGAAAATGTACTGCCCCATACTTCTTAAGCTTATCAAATTGCTTTCCTTTCTTAGTTGGGACTAGGGTAGAAGTTCATGGCATCTAACCCATAGCCTAGACAAAAGCCTGAGCAAAGGTTTGGAGTAGTCAAGATCTAAGGGATTAGGCACTTGCTCTTAAGGAAGAGGTAACTCGTGCATTTGTGATCGAAAGGGCTCATTATCATGCCCTACAAAAGCCTCATCATTTCCTGGGGTTCTAAACTCATCAGTGCCCTCTCCTCTTGGTAGAGAGTCAGGTGTAGCATATCCTTGCAAAAATCCTTGTGTTCTTCTATGAGGTGGCATCTTCCTCCTTTAATTTAAACATTAACATTTAGCTTACATTTCATTTAATCTTATTTCCTACATCTATGTATGTCACTCAATGCAATCAATTAATTCAACAATGTAAACAATATAACAATTTGGAATTAACAATTCTTAAATAATCTCTAAACTTATTATTTTCAATTAATCTTAACATTTTCTAACCTGTAGTTAACCATTATCATTTTCAGATAATATAATGATTCCTTATTCCAAAATTAAATGTTCCTAACAAAGCATGGATCTCCAAAGCACATGAATGCCCTATATACCTTCAGGTTATTTAAACAAACTTTTCACGCACTAGGAGCTTAACACGCTTGACCTAACTCCCTAAACACAACATATTCCATATAGGTCATACCATGTTCCATGCATAATTGATTACTATGCCACAAAACATTATTTTCTTAGTATACTTTTACATGTATATGTCAAACAAAATCAAACAATTAATCACATATCATAATAATTCATATCACAGCGTATTCTAAACCTAGGAATCCTTAAAACATCCTCTCTGATACCAAAATGTAAGGCCTGAGTCTCAGTACTTATTTCATGGCTATATTACATGAGGATTGGGTGAAGATAAAGTGAGAATAAGGCTGGAAACTCAAAGTTGTAACGAGAAACTCAAATCAGTTACTTTCCTAGAAGTTGTCCAGCATATACCCTATCTAGCGACACTGTCATGTAAAAATTATATCTCTCAATTATGATGTCCAAAAATTTCAAACTTTATACTATTGGAAAGATAAAAGGATAGGCTACAAAATTTTTTAAGATAAATTTGTCTGATTCTGCCTACATCAATACATTTTAATCATTAAAATCATGACATAATTTTTGTCAAGGATAGCGCTACAGCCCTCTTCTAGCACCAGTGATGTTATCGTATAAATGCCATATCTCTTTTGTTAGGAGTATAAAAATTACATTAGATATACCATTGGAAATAAAAGAGGACAAGCTATAATTTTCATGAAGAAAAATTTGTCCAATTCTGTCTAGATTAATACAATTTATTCTTGGATGATAGAGCCACTAATTCTGTCCAAGGTAGTGCTGCAGCTGTGTCCCCCTTTTCTTCTTTTGTCTATTATGAGCTTTTACATATTCCAAAAAGACCCAAATCTAACAAACACTAAATGTATATACATGACTCCCAGCATAACAATTGATTTTAAATCTATCCATGGCCATCTAACAACATACTATTCCATTTTCAATAACAATTAACAATCCAACAAAGAAGATAGTTTTGAATATGTACAAAGAGAACTTCTTCAACACTTGCATTGCTTAATCAAAATGGAGTTTGTACATAACTTTAATTGCATATCGAAGGTCACTTCAATAGCATAATACAAAATATAAATGGATGCTCATGCTTGATATGCTTATAAAGCTACCAAAAATATTCGAACTAACTTTGTTACAAAAGGTAGATATCTTGGAGTTTGCCAAGGCTTGAAAAGATCAATTATCTTCTCATTCTACACCTGAGGAGTGAAAAAATAATAGGTTAAGTTGCAAAGCTCAATGGCTAATAAGTTTATAGCCATTGGTAATGAGCCACACACAATCAAGCATATATATGTATCTCATTTTAATCTAGCAATTAAATTATCTACAGTTCTAGCTCAAAGAACTCCTAGTTAAAAATGTTATCACATAAATCATATCATGTATATTTAACCATAAAAACATAACACTCAATTGTGTATCTTGCACAATAAATCAAAATGAAATGCATAAACATAATGGCTTGAGAGAGTCCCAATGATCGAAATGTAGAAACCGAAGTTTACACCATGAACTAAATAAGTCTGTTTCTTAGGAGCTCATATATTATAAGCAGGCAACAGAGAGAAGGCTTTAAGTCAAAATGCACGTGATGAATGAAATGGTATCTCTCTTTCCCAAACACAAGTAAATTTAGATGCTCAATTCATTTCATCACATGTTCATTCTTTCATGCTTCTTATGCTTTTTCCTCTTTTCATTAATACACAATGCCGTAATATCTTTCAAGGCATAACATGATAATAAATCATAGCGCATTTTCCAATGATCGTGATAATTCAAAGTCAAGCAATTAAGCATACATGCAAGAAAGAAATCAGCCCATCATCTACAATAACTATAACATATTACCCACCTAATTGATTGTAAGTCCAAACTCAAGTTTGCCTTTCCTCTTGCTTTTGCCTTGGATTTTCTTGGTTTCCTTCAAACAAACAAATTTTCATTCAAACAAATATACAGATAGAAAATCCATAAAGCTTTAATAATCAAAATTGAGCTTAGACTTAGTCTACCCATGGTTTATGTAGGCTAGAATAACTAAGATCTAGTTGAAAATCCATGAAAATCAAAATGGGTTTCTTGGTCCTCTCCTTTCTCCCTT